>CM076575.1:235279653-235343249 GCA_034641835.2 Pinus albicaulis | reverse complement strand
TCATAGTTTAGGCTTCACTTTGTTTTGACCAATAGTTTCCCTTCATTTAGCACTTAGTTCTTTTCCTTTTCAAAATAAAACCATAAAACCAAAAACATCAGAAAACACTAAACACAACGAAGTAGGAAGAGGTTACTTAGGCACATATGGTGCACTTCACTTCAGCAGTTTACCAACCCTGGTTGACAATTAAATGAACCCAATTTAGGAGACTAGGTTGAGCACAAAACGGACACTCCTTTGAGGGCTCAATCGGGCACGTACGAAGATAATTAATTTTCATCATCTTCAAGAGGCGAAAGGATCAAAATCTCGGTCACAACAATGGACTATTCTCTGCTATCAACTCTTCGTCTATTCTAGATAGCGGAATCAATGGGATGAAGAGGAATTTATAGGAGTGGAGGAAGATCTTTTAGATCCACTTATGATGGAGGAAAGGTCTATCCCTTTGGGAAGTTTCATTTTTGTAGGAAATAGAAGGCAAAGGAAGAAGAAAATCGACCACATCGATCGAAACCAAACATCCATGATTTTACTCAAGTGCCAGTAGATCTTTCACAAACTTACCATTTCCATATTAAAAAAACCTTCCAAAAAGTAGCTCGACGTAGAATGTGAAGATAGGCGATGTGGTGCGAGCCTCAATGCAAAATCTAGCCATCGCGTATGAAAAGACGAGAACCACTATGATGCAACCAAAGTATATGTTTTTAAGGCTGTACTTCAGGAATGGTCCACAGAGATTTTTTTCTAGACATGTTAAGGGATGCAATGACATTCATTATGATGTATCACACTACACAGGGGTCACTATGATGATACTCCAGTATTCAGAATAGGTAATGCAGGGACGGTGACAAAATATTTTGCAATAGATGTCCCTTAAAGCACAAAGTCTGATAGAGAGGGAGGGGTGAAATTATTTATGAGAACATGCCCAAACCAAAATGCCACTGAAGGAGGACCTATAAGATCAAGGATGAATGATATATTTGATACATGAGTACAAGGTATGGGCATAGCCATCCATAAGAGAGAACACGTAATAAGATCCACAGTATGGACAAAGCCATCTAGTTCGAAGGATCATAAAATAGAATCATGTATGGTGGAAACCGTCCAATCAAAATATTCGTGTATACAGTCATGACAAATCAAATCATCGAGCAGCCTAGATTTCATCAGAAAAATCCCAAGATCTTGCACTCTGTCCCAACCAAAACAATTAAAAAATTTAGGCATGTGAATGAATGAGCTGAAGTCGAACATGAGAGAAATTTTCCTGATTACCAGCCAATGATGGAAACTATTAACAAGTGTGAGAGAAACCACCAATAATGAAAATGGTTCTCAAGTTGTTTCTATTACAATCCATGGAATGTGAACAATGAAATGGAGTTGAATATCCATGAAATCACTCGATTAGAGGCCAATGGTAAGAACCTTTCATTTAATGTGAATAACTTTCCATTAAGGCATGCAAGCTCTAAGGTACCGGAAGGGAGTAACTGGATCAACTTCCAGGATAATGAGCTGAAGTCGATAGGAAGTGATTGGTTGAAGGAGGGCTATAATGTTTCCCACATCATTGACATGAGACAGAGGAACAATATGATAGTGCTCAAGATTGAACAGAGGATCAGGGGTTGAAAATTGTAGAAGGGACTTCTCTTGAACATATCGGCAACACGAATCCAAAATTTAGTAGTATCTGACATCAAGGGATCTGAGGTCATGGTGATCTGGAAAAGAGAAGATGAGAGGGAAAAGCGGATAACCCAAACTCATGGAGGAAAAATTATGAATGTGGGATGTCCCCAACTCGACACGAACTATAGACAAGTGTCATGTTCAAGAGCGACATACTGCCGACGCAACTGAAAACTAGTTCCATTTCCCCCCACCATCTCTAAAGAGTACCCCAATTATTTTTAGAAAAAATATTGAAGTGGATAGCATATGATTGTCATGTATGTTTTTCCTTCGAACAAATCCATCCTAGTACATTTTACGAGCCCTAGGAAGGAGGAACTCTGTAACATCATGGCGACGATTCCAATGTCATTTAGATTTAATGAGTATAACAAAGGGAGAACTTGGTGTCTTTTCATGTTTAGAGAGTTTGAAAATAGGTGAAAAATAAAACTCTAGAAGGTCCCTTTTATTAGGTCTTCTCTCAGATCCAAAAAGGTAGAAATCAATATCTGAGAGAACCTCTTACCCATGTTCGACTAAGGTATTCATTTTTCCTAAATAATTTGTCCCAACCCAAAAAATGGGTAAATGTATACCGGGTAGATGACGTTTCACATCCTTTAGTGTGTTTAAAGCAACAAGAGCTCAAAAATATATTCAATTTTTCATAGTAAAAAAAGAGCTTAAAGATTATTCTAGGGAGTAATTTTTTTGTTATTTTATCGAGTCTAAGAAAGTAATAAAACAAAACTTGGTTCCTTATCATTACTAGTTTTAGGACCTGTTGTTGCACAAGAAATAAACATAAAAGCCATTTTCAAGAAAAAATAATAAAAAATAATTGAAAATGTGTCCAAAAACCTAATTAGGGTTAGAAAAGGTTATAAAATTACTGAATAGTAAAGAACAATTTACTTTTCCCTTTTCACCTTCTTGTGAGAATTTTTACTATTAATTGGGGAGCTCACTACAGGCGATCCAGGAGGCTATTGACGAATCTGCTTCTTCCAGGTAAGAGCCATGAAATTTCCCTACAACTTCATCCATTTTTATGTGTTTTTATTTTTTGATGCATTTTCGGTAAGGGATTTAAAAACTCACACCTGTGGCAGTCAGCATCGGTTTTCAGCACGGATTCATGCTGAAATCTGCACTTTTTATATGGGGAAAGTGTCACTGGGCACAATTGTTTGAAAAACAACAGCACCTGGTACTGCTCATAATTTTTTTTAAGGTTTTCTCCAAAAATGCGTCTCAAAATCAATTCATTTTTTAGACATATCTTACAAAATTTTTATATGTTGTTTTCCAGGAAGAATCAACACTTGCAATGGCGATAGAGTGGAAAAAGAGGCAGGATTGGCCAGAATATGCACAGTCCATGGAGAATGATGCATACTTGGATGCTCTGAGGAACTGTGGGCTCCTCAAGTTATTCATGACCCATTGTCTAAGTGCTACAATACTTTATTAGTGTATGGAAATTGACCAAGAGAAATTCATGATTCATGACTAGGAATTGGAGATAGAAGTATATGATATTTAATTCTTGACAGGATTGTCACGGATGGGAGAACAAGCTCTAATGGCAGGTACTTGAATTCTTGGAGAGAGTAGGGACAGGTAGGACGAGGATAGAGGTTAAAACTCATATTTTGGATTTTTATGAGCATTACAATTTTTTTGGTTTATATATATATGTGTTATGATATTTCTTATTTTTTACCGATGCTGGAATAGAGGGACTAGCGGGGATGTCTCGGATAGCTCAGAGGGTCCCAAGAGAGTTTTCAGTGGCCCCTCATGGCGAGGGAGGTGATGATGAGGAAGAAATTTCACGTAACCTGGAGGGACTCATGAGCAGGATGTCAGAGTACGTGAGATTTCAGGACATTTCTCATGCTTACCAGCGGCACACTGTGGGGGTTTCCAACCGCATCCATCGACTGCTAAGACATGCCGTACGGGCAGTGACGTGCTATCATGAGCACCATGCTGATCAGACTCATAGGTTTTATTTCTGCATTTTTTTAGACATGAAATATCTGGATGTAACTAGAACAGACACACACACACATAGTTATATATATATATATATATATATATATATATATATATATATATAGAGAGAGAGAGAGAGAGAGAGAGAGAGAGAGAGAGAGAGAGATCTGTGTCTGTGTGTATGTGTGCTTATTTACTTGTCTAAATCTTAATATGTGATGATGATTGCTTTTACAAATTTCGCAAATGTCTATATAATACAATATTAGCTATTGCATTATTTAACATATTCATTCTTCTAGGAATATGTTGATATTTAATATAATAAAAAATCCTTTCTAACAAACGAACATGTAAATACATCATTAAAATTTCAGGGTTTCTGACAGAATAACAAGCGAAGAGTCTAGGTTTACAATTAATTCACGAATTTTGACGGCAAGAGTTTCGGTTAGAAGTTCGATAACTCCACAGTATTCAACGACATTGTTAGTTGTATGTCCTAGAAAAAGATCGTGAAGGTCTACTAACTCAGCATTAGGATCATAAATTTCCCAAGCCACAGAGGATAGGTTCTGGGTAATAGGGAAGGCATTGTCAGTGAAACTGACATAAGAAGTGATATACATCTACATAATAAGAAAAGAAATAATAAGTAGTAAAAATTGCTCGCAAAGAACATAGAGCCAAAAATCTACAAAAATGAAAACAACACTTATGTACAGAAGAAATGCACGAGAAAACTCACGCATAATATTTTTTAAGATACAACCCATTTCAGGGCTGACCCAGGGGATTTCCTTCAGAATCAATAAGCTCATAGGTCCCTTTTTGAAAAACATGTCTAACAATGTAGGTCCCATGCCACACGGGTTCGAATTTACCTAACTCCAGCCTATCATGGGCTTAGTCATACAAGAGGACCAAGTCTCCTTATACGAAGGTAGGAGGGGAAACTGTCTGGTCAAAATGGGCTTTGACTGCCTTTGTTTGTGCTTCTATGACTAGAGCAATGAAGCAGCGAGTTTCATCGAGCCTCTCCAAATATAGAAGATGCTCTTCCTCTGGCAAAGTATTTGGCAGTAATTCGAAATCTGTCTTGAGTGAAGGGATTTCACAATCAATCAGAAGGGTAGCCTCCAGACCATAAACAAGTTGAAATGGTGTGAATCCAGTTGCGTCCTTCACCAAGGTACAGTAAGCCCAGAGAGCTAAGAAAAACATGAGATTTCAATTGGAATTTTTCATCCCAATGGTACGTTGAAGCATAGTGACTAAAACAATTTTCACGGCTTCAACTTGGCCATTGGCCTGGGGGTAGTACAGTGTTGAGCTATTGTGACGCAGACCCAACTGAGTAGTCAACTAAACCATGATATAATGGCAGAAATGGGAGCCATGGTCAGTGGAAATAGCTTGAGGGACTCAAAACCTAGCAATCATGTGATTGAAGAGGAATTGGGTAGTCGTCTTACCATCATTTATGAGTGTAGGCATGGCTTCGGCCCATTTGGTGAAGTAGTCAAAGGCTACAATAATATAATCATACCCCCCATCTGAGTGAGGGTCACGTGTCATAAAATCAATACCCCACTTCACAAAAGGACCAACAGTAATGACGAGATGGAGGTGAGTGGGTGTCGTGCACATATTTCACTGGTAGATTTGGCACTCGTGACATTTACAGATAACATGGATACAATGTTTGAAAATGGTAGGCCAGAAATACCTGACATGAAGACAATTTTGAGCATTATCATACCCAGACATGTGAGCACCACATGCACCAAAATGGAAGTCATTAAGGACTTTTTCAACTTCCTCTAGGGTTAAGCACTGATGGAGGACGGAATCAACTCCGATGTGGTATAAAGTATCTCCGACTATGTAATAAGGTTGTGAATGATGAAGGATATGTGGACGAGAATCTTTCATCAACTCCGAACAGAAATTAGAAGTCTGGATATACACGATGATAGCATTGTACCATAAATCAAGGGCGCTAATCATAAAAAGAGTATCGTCTGGAATGAGTTCCTCAAAACTGGAAGGAGTATAGGCAGAAGGTAAGGAGCAGATCAATTCAAAAAAAACCAGCAATTTCTTTGATTTGGCTATAGTGAACTGCAAATTGAACTCTTGGATGATAACTTTCCACTTAGAGTACTTTCCCCTAGCTATTTTTGAGCTAAGATATAGGTCATGGGGTTGCAATCAGAAATCACGATCATGGTGTAGAGTAAAATATAATGGCGGAAATTTTGTATGGCTTGAACAACTTCCATCACCAATCTTTCGACATGATCGTAACACATTTCAGTGTCAAGCATATTGTGGCTAAGATAATAGATGAAATTCTCACTACCATTGTCATCGTCTTCTACCAGAACCATGGCGATAGTGATAAAAGCGACAACCAAAAAGAGTGAATAATTGTGATGATAATTTTGGGGATGAAAAAGAGGAGCATTGACGAGAATGGTATTCAGTGCATTGAAATATTTATGGGCAATATTATCACATAGGAACAAGATGCCTTGCTTAAGAAATCATGTAAAACCTTTGGCTACCTCAACATAGTCCGGTATGAAATGACGCAGGAAATTAGATTTTCCTTGCAAACTATGCAATTGGTTTAAAGATGAAGGGGAGGGGAGATTAATGATAGCTTCGACCTTAAGAGGATCGAGACGAATACCATCCTTGGAGACAACAAACCCAAGGAGTATGTTGAAATCGACGCAGAAGACATATTTTTGCAGATTAAGCAGAATGTTGTAGCGTCTACAATGAAGAAGAATTTGACGGAGGTGTTCTGGATGGTCCTAACGCTTAACGGAATGAGCCAGGAGGTCATCCAGGTAAGGTTTAACAATGTGCTTAATATCGTGAAAATAATATGGCATTTCTCATTGGAACGTGGCACCAACATTTTTCAGGCCAAAAGGGAGCTTCCTATACGTGAAAGTGCCCCACGGATAGATTAAGGTTGTCTTATGTTGATCAACCAATAGTATATTAATCTGGTTATAACCAGAGAACCCATTCATAAAGGAGAAAATCTCACTCCCATCTCACTCGTCAATAATCTAGTCGATGAAGGGAGTGGGATATTTATCCCTGGGACAAGTATGATTGATATCATGGTAATCGACACAAACTCAAATGGTGGAGAAACCCCAGTCGTCCACCCCTTTTTTCTCTCAATTTTTCATGATGAATGGTGCTGCATCCATAAATATTGCTACCAGGTCAAAATATTATATTGAATCGCATCAAGTGACGGGGAAAGAAATTTCAGATGTTCCTATTCCTTCTTCCCCCAGCTTCTAGCCCTTTTCATATTGAAAGGCCTAGTTCTGAGCCCCAGAGTTCTGCGAAACTGGAGATTCTAGGTTCGATCACCAGTATGGTTGCCAAATTTTTGTGTAGGAAAATCCCCTCTATGGATAGATGTGATCCCTCTAGCCCTAGGGTGGGTCTATCAACAAGGGAACATGTTGGTTTCTAAATTCCTAGTTCATAAACGAAATGTGGATTGGAATAGATGTCCTACCTCAATCGAATGCTCTTGATGTATTATGTTGTAGTGATCATTTGATATTTTTTCTTCAAGCCTTGTGCTCTATTCATATCGATATTCACACTTCTGTATAAAGTTAAAGCAAACACTAAAAGTGTACAAGCATACATATTCATTTATGACTGTATAACTAGTTAAGGAGAGTCAGAAACTTTGAATATTAACATATAAAAAGATTGAACTATAAATAATTCATGTCATATTAATATATAAAAGGGAGTTTACAACCCGCGCCTTGACGTTTTAGAGCTCCTTTGACTGGTTCAGTTAGGCACATCTCGAAACCATTCATTTGTCGATTGGCTGAAAGAGGCGAAAGGCTCAAACTCTCTCTCACAAGTATGGACTATTCTTTCTTATCAACTCTTGCTCTATTCTAGCTAGAATAATAAATGGGATGAAGAGGAATTTATAGGAGTGGCGGAAGAAGTTTTGGATCCACTTATGATGGAGGAAAGGTCTATCCCTTTTGGAAGTTGCATTTTTGTAGGAACTAGAAGGCCAAAGGGAGAAAATCGACCACATCTAGTCGAAAAAACATCCATGATTCCGCTCACAAAGTTGTTAGATCTTAGAAGCTTCATTTCCATATTAAAAAACCTTCCAAAAGTAGCTTGGTGTGGGGGTCCTTCAAATACCAAGCGGCCATGGCGTGAGGCCTAGTGCAAATCTGGCATCACCGCGAAGACACAACCACATAACAATGCTGACCCAAAAGTATATGTTTTTGAGGATATACTTCAGGAATGTTCCACAAAGATTTTGTTCGTGACATGTTAAGGGATGAAATTATAGTCATTCTGATGTGTGATAGTACAGAGGGGTCACTATGATGGTCCTCCAGTATTTGGAATAGGGAATGCAGGGACGGTGAAACAATGTTGTGTAACAAGGGTTTCCACCTAAAATTTTAGTTTCTACTGTCATTGATATTATGTATTTTTTAATGGTATTTATTTATGGATTAATAAAATTTTAATGATAATTAATTTTTTTTGAGGTTAAAAATACTAATTAATAAGATATATTGACACATGCCCCTCTCAAGATTTCCAACAATTGGTATGAGAGCAGGTTCATTCGGTAGTAACATAACATATAGAAGGAATATATTTTTAATATCCCCCAGTTGATTTTCGATGTAAAAAAAATAAAACCAATGTCACGGGACACATATTTCGAGTTGAATGTTGGGTAAAAGCATAGTGATGCATATCACTTATGATTAATTAATTCCTAGATGTAAATTTCAAAAGGCATTCGCAAAGGAAAAGGGGCATTAATTGGCATATAATTTATGAAATATAGGAAAATAAGAGAAAAGGAAGGTGAAGAGACACATATTTTCTTGATAGGATAATTGAAGAAAAAAATGAAGAAAAAATTAAAAAATACATGCCTCAATGATAAAAAGGATTATGAGGATTAATTCAGAGCTTTTTGCTATTCAACATTTTGTTAGTTCAGTTTTTAGGTATCTCATTCATTCTCTCATACTCTCATGCTCTTGCACACTTAGATAGTTTTTGGATCATGCTTTGAGCACTCTATTATTCACTTGTATTTGGACAAAGAAGGAAAAGGAAAGAATAAAAGTGCAAGGGGACAGTTGGATCAAAACCTACAGCTAGATTTTTTTTTAGGAAATAGGTTGCATGTTTGATTTCCTTGTTGATTTCTGGATGCATGGTCTATGCATTTGAATTTATGGTTATGTGTTGTCATTGACATGGATATTTTCCTGGAGTGATAATGGTTTTATCCTTGCCTTTCCATTTCCTAGATAGCCATGGTTTTTTGGGGTTTTCCACTCATTTTTTTTTATTTCTACTCATGTTCCTTATGGCTATCAGTTGGAAAAAACACTTTGGAAGCCCTAGAAAAACTTGGTTTTATTTAATAGTCCTGGAACATAGGATGGGAAAAATTCTATGTTAGAAAATTATATATTACAGAGCAATGGAACACATAAAATATGTGGAATCATAACATAGAAAGCATATAAACAAGAGAGACAAAAATATATGTGGTTCACCCAACTTGGGCTACCTCCACGGAAATATCCAATCCTTCCTTTATATTATCTACTAAAATGAAGAGACACAACCTACAACAGATCCACTTTAATATCCTCTTATCTCTGTCACACAGTCCCCCTTGCTATTTATTGCTCAGGGTATACACATCATATATATACACAATACAATACCATTATACAATAGAGGGTTTTCCTTCTATAAAAAAACCCTAAAATAAACTTATACTGTTAGATCATCTTCCTAATGAACGGACGAGATTGACTACTAAATCACAATATTTTATAAGGCAATTTTACATCTGTTTTTAGCTTCGAGGGCGCTACCCCTGAAACCCCCCAAAAGGGGGGGCGGGTTGCTCCAAAAGGTCGTCATTTCCCTACAATAGATTCCCCTAATGGTGATTAAACAATGGGAAGCGTTGCCGTCCTGTTAAGAACAAGGGTCCAACACGATGATACATCTAAATAAAGAAGATATCCAAGCTCCACACCCAATAATCTCCCACTTAGAGACTGATTGTAGCAACTCCTTTGTTGCTTCATCTGTTGGACAATTACTCCACTTTGAACCTTGTTTCTTCTCATATTCATCATCATACTTGAAGACCAGTTGAAATTAAGCATAGTCTCAGTTTCTCCCTGGTTAAAAATTTTGTTAGCATATCTATAAGATTCTAGATAGTGTGTACCTTTTCGAGCTTCAACTGTCCATATTCCAACACTGGCCATATGAAATGGTACTTGAGTTGATTGTGCTTAGTCCTGGAATGAAATGAAGAGGTATTTTCAAGATGAATGTCTCTCTCGCTATCATTGTATAACCTTCCCATCTCATGCTTCTTACATGATTCATCCCTAAACCTTTGTAACCAAATCATTTCTTTTCTAGCTTCTATAGCTGCAAAATACTCTACTTCTGTTGTTGAAAGTGAAACAACACTTTGTACTTTTGAAACCCAACTCACATTTGTTCCACTTACACTAAATACATACCCTATAGTGCTCCTCCTGTTATCTCTATTGTCTGCCATATCTGAATCAACATATCCCTCTAGGCGAATGTTTGAACCACCAAATCATAAGGCTTGATTTGTGGTACCTCTAAAATATCTAAGAATCCATTTCAACACCATCCAATGTTCTTTTCCTGGATTTTTCATGTACCTTATTACAACTCCAACTGCATGTGCAATATCAGGCCTTCTGCAAACCATTGCATACGTTAAGCTTCCAATTGTTTATGCATATTGAACTTTAGACATATAATCCATTTCTTCTTGGGTCTTGGGGCACATCTCCTTACTAAGTTTGAAATGGATAGCTAAAGGTGTACTAAATAATTTTTCATTTTGCATATTAAAACTTTTCAACACCTTTTGTATGTACTCATTATGAGACAATGTTAATTTTTGATTTTTCCTATCTCTAGTTTTTCTTATACCAAGGATTTTCTCTTCATCTCCCAAATCCTTCAACACATTTATTTCCTGCATGTTAAACCCTGCAAAAGTCATGTCATCTACATACAATAATTATATAATATAGCTTCCATAATTTTTCTTTTGTACATAAACACAATGATCAGAGTGACATCTTGTATAACCTTGTTCGGACATAAAACTATCAAATTTTAGACACCACTTCTTTGGAGCCTGTTTTAAGCTATACACTCTCTTCTTTAACCTACACACTAATTTTTCCTTCCCTTTGACCTCATATCCTTGTGGTTGCTTCATATATATTTCTTCCTCCAAATATCCATGGAGAAATGTTGTCTTTACATCTTACAGTTCAAGATGAAGATCTTCTGCTACTACAAGACTTAAAATAGTTCTGATTGAAGTCATCTTAACAACATGAGAAAATATTTCATCACAATCAATAACTTTCTTTTGTGCAAACCCATTCACCACAAGTCTAGATTTGTACCGTTGTTTTCCTCTGTCTTCTTCCTTCAACCTATAAACCCATTTATTCTGCAATTTTGTTTTACCTGCATGAAGCTTTAATAAGTCCCAAGTCTGGTTATGTATTAAGGAGTCCACCTCTTCTTTCATGGCTAGCTCCCACTTCCTCCTCGTTTTGACCTGCATTTTTTCTTCACAACATTTGGGTTCACCAGAACCAATAAACAATAAATAATATAATGAAGGAGAGTATTGTTCAGGGGGTATACTTATCCTGCTAAATCTTCTGACACCACTTTAAGGTGTTTGAGGTGTTTGTTTCTGTTGTGGTAGTTGTTGTTGTTGTCACTGTTTATTATTATTTATTTCATACACCTTTACTTTCTCTGTGATCTCATCAAGAAATGTGTATTCTTTGTTTTTTTTTCTTGTTTCTTTTCCTACAATTCGTACTTATAAAATAAATTTTCATTGAATATTACATCTCTGATTCTAATAAATTTTTGATTTTCATAGTCATATAAAAGATAACCAAAATCATTAACACCATGTCCAATAAAGGTAACATTCTTTGATTTTTCCTCAAAAAATTTTCCATTTTCTTTATTAATATGGAAAAAGCCCTGACAACCAAAAGGCTTTAAAAAACAGTAGTTTACCTTTTTACTTGTCCATGCCTCCTCTACAGTACCATCATCTAAGGAAATTTAAGGCCCTCTGTTTATTAGATAAAAAAGATTATCTACAACATCTGCCCAAAATTTTCAAGGAAATCATGCATGCAATATCATGCACCTTGAACCTTCCATGATTGTCCGGTTCATCCTTTCTGACACACTATTTTCTTGTGTTGTTCTTAGAAATTTATTCTCTCTAAGAATTCCATGCTCTCAGAAGTACCTATCAAACTCTTTGCTAAAATATTCACCTCCATTGTCTGACATCAGAAACTTCAAATTTTTTCATGTCTTAATCTCTACCAAAGCTTTCCGTTTCTTGAAAGTATCAAATTCATCGGATTTATTTTGAATACAATAAGTCCAATTTTTTCTAGTCGCATCGTCCATAAAAGTAAGAAAATAATGAGAGCCACTAAGAGATGATACCTAAGCAGATTCATGTACGTATTTATGCACAAACTCTAATTTTTCTCTCTTCTTTTCTTTCCCATCTATAATAAATCTCACTCTCTTATTTTTTCCATAAATACAATTCTCACAGAAATCCAAATCAATATTCTTCAAACCCGACAAAACGTTTCTTGAGTGAAGAATATTCATCCCCTTCTCACTCGTGTGTCTGAGCCTATGATTCCATAATGTTGAATCTTCTCCTTAGGAATTTAAAGAATTAACATAATTATAAATACTATTTCATAAATACAATGTACCAATGTTTTCGCATTTTTCTATTACCAAGACTCCTTTAATGACCTTCCAAGTTTTATTTGTGAAAGTTGTCACACAACCTTCACCACCTAACTGCCCTATTGAAATCAAATTTTTCTTCAAATATGGAACATGCCTTATCTCCTTTAATAACCATTGGTTTCCATTCTCTTGTTTTACAAGAAATTTACCCATTCCAATGGGTTTTGAGGGTTTATCATCACCCAGATGAACCCATCCAAAATATCCTTAAACATAGTCATGAAAAAATTTCTTATCAAGTGTGGCATGGAATGAGGCCCCTAAATATACCAGTCAGGAATCACTAACATTTTATAAAGAAAGAATCAAAGAATATTGTAACACATCACCTTTCACATTGTCTTCATGATTGTTTTCTTATTCTGTGTCTCCTTTTTTTCCCTTCCGAGATTTACAGTATTTCTTCAGGTATCCTTTCTTTCCACATATCCAACACACTATCCTTGATTTGGACTTGGATCTACCTTTCCTTGATTTACTACGATATCTTGAGCTCTTTCCTCTTTCCATTATTCTTCCCCTAGTCTCTACACTCAAAGAATTACCTGATGTCTCACTGGAGCTTTTACATCACATTTCCTCACTAAGGATAACACCGACAACATCATCAAACTTTAAAGTACTAGATCCAGAGAAAGAGTTACTAATGGCCATAACTAAACCATTCCAACTTTTTGGCAATGAGCATAGAAATAATAGAGCCCTAGATTGATCATCAATGTTTACCCCTACATAACTTAATTGACTTGTAACCATATTAAATCCATTTAAATGATTAGCAAAAGTTCCACCTTCTGGCATCTTCATATTAAATAAACATTTTATAAGTGATACCCTCTTGGAGGCCGAGGTTTTTTCATATAGTTTTTCCAATAACGTAATTAAACCCTCTTTTTTTGTTTCCTTTAAAATATTGAAGCCTACCAATGCCGCAATGCACAATCATATTGTTCCAAGTGCCTTTCTATTGAGAATATCCCATTCTCTGTTTCTCATACTCGATGGCTTCTTTGTTTTTGCACTAAATGGTAGGTACAAATATTTCTGATAGAGATAATATCCTATCTAGATCTTCCACAATGGGTAGTTTTGGTCGTTAAATTTCTCAACCCTAAACCTACCATCTTCTTCCATTGCTCCCACTCGAACCAGAAACCCTTATTTCCTACAATTTGATTAGCCAAATATACCTTTGGCTCTGATACGAGTTGTTAGAAAATTATATATTAGGGATCAATGGAACACATAAAATATGCGGGATCATAAGCACAAAAAAAAATGTAAACAAGAGAGACACATATATATGTGGTTCACCCAATTTGGGCTATGTCCACGGAAACAATGATTCCTTCCTTTATATTATCTAGAAAAATGAAGAGAAACAACCTACAACAGATCCGTTGTAATATCCTCTTCTCTATCACACACTCCCCCTTGCTATTTCTTAGTCAATATATACACACCATACACAGACGCAATAAAATACACTGATACAAGGGGTTTTATTCTAGGGAAAAAAAATCCTATATTAAACATAACTTCAACCATGAGATCATATACCTAATGAACAACCTAGATTGACTACAAAATTACAATATTTTACAAGGAAATTTTACATTTATTTTTAGCTTCGTAGGTGCTACCCTTAAAACCCCCTGTTAGGGGGTGCTCCAAAAGGTCATCGCCAACATCCACCCCCACCCCCCACTATTGTGAAACCAGCTCCAGAAATAGAAGAAAAGAGATATCAATGCCTTAGAAATAAGCCACTTCGAGGGGGCAACCTACAATACATTACATGAATGAAAAATTCTTGGATGATACAAATTACAAAACCACCTTTCTATATATAGGAGTTGATAGGGCCACAATATAATCCTAGCTGACCTAAAAATAAAATTTAAGGGCACAATAATAACAATATGGGGGTTACAAGGGTAGAATAATAATAATAAGGGGGTTATACTAACAACAATAAGGGACTATACTAGTAATATAGGGACCTAACATGCCCCTCTCCTTTAAAAAAGTGTTGTCCTCAACACTTGAGTAGCTCTGGCTGTTTCTGTATAAAATTCTCATCCTCCCATGTAGAATCTTCAATGGGTAAGTTCTTCCACTTGATGAGATACTCTGAAAATTATCGATTTCGTAGTTGTCGAATTTTGGTTTTCGTGATTGCTTCTGGTTCCAATATGATTTTTCCTTCCTCATCAAGTTTTGGCAATATTGTTTGAACTAAAATATTTTCACCTATAACCTTCTTTAAGCATGAAACATGGAAAATTGGATGCACTCATGAAGAAGTAGGAAGCTCCAGTTTGTATGCCATAGTACCAATCTTTTGCAACACCTTGTAAGGACCATAGTACTTTGGCGATAATTTATTATCCTTCTTAGCTTGGTTGAGGGAAATTTTTTTGTATGGTTGTAGCAGTAAAAATACCCAACCTCCTACATCAAAAATTCTCTCGCTTCGATGTTGATATGCCTGTTGTTTAATTCGATTTTGTGCCAAATTCAGGTTGTCCTTTAAGAGTTGGAGAACTTCTTGTTGATGCTCGATGTGATCTTCCATTGCTTGAACCTTCAAATTTTCTCTTAAATATGATGTGATGGATGGTGGATAATATCCATAAAGTGCCATAAATGGGGTCATTTTTGCTGCAGTATGGAAGGAAGTGTTATTCCACCATTCAGCGAGAGGTAACCACCTGAACCATTGTGTTTGTTTATCAGATACAAAAAAATGAAGATATCCTTCCAAACATTGATTTACTATCTCAGTTTGACCATCAGATTGAGGATGATAAGATGAGCTATGAGATAATTGAGTACCCAGATAAGAAAATAACTCCTTCAAAAAATTTCCAGTAAAAATGGGATCTCTGTCACTCACAATAACCCTTGGGTTTCCATGTAGCTTTCTAATTGTGTCCATAAATGTAGTATCAACTGTGCTTGCTTTAAATCGATGAGATAATGCACAAAAGTGTGCATACCTGGTAATTCTATCAACTACCACCATGATGACACTCTTTCCTTCAGACTTAGGTAAACCTGTGATAAAATCCATTGAATTCTCCTCCCAACATTGACTTCAAATGGATAAAGGTTGTAGAAGACTAAGGGTATTAATTGTCTCAGCTTTATTCTGCTGGCAAACCAAACATTCCACCACAAACTTTTGAATATCAGATTTAAGGCCATCCCAAAAAAATTCATTCTTCACCCTGTGGTAAGTTTTTAAAAATCTTGAGTGTCCTCCTAAAAGAGAAGTTTGCAATTCCAAAAGAATATTTTGTTTTAGTTGGAAATTATTACAAAGATATAAGCGATCTTTGTACCATAAGGAATCATTTTTCCAACTAAATGTATCAGATGTACTAGGAACTTGCTGCAAATTTTGAATAAGTGTCCACACTTCTTCGTCCTTCTTCCATTCATCTCTTGCTTCGGTTATCCAATCTGGTTGGATAACAGAAATGGCACAAAGCAATTCTCCCACCTCTTCATTCTTTCTTGAGAGTGCATCTGCAACAACGTTTAGCTTCCCTTTTTTGTAGATTATTTCAAAGTAATAACCCAACACCTTTGTGACCCACTTTTTCTGCTCTTTGGAAGATAGTATTTGTTCCAAAAACTGTTTAATACTATCATGATCAGTTTTTACCTCGAAGTGTCTTCCCATTAGGTAAGTTATCCATTTCTTTAGTGCATGCCGTATTGCTAACATTTCCTTCTCATAAATAGGTTTTTGTAAATAATTTACTTTGATTGGACAACTTTCAAAAGCAATGGGTCTTCCTTCTTGCATTAAAACAACACCAATTCCATTTCCTGAGTCATCACATTCCACAAGAAAGGTTTTTGTGAAGTTTGGCGTAGCTAAGAACGGTGCTAGGCACATTGCCTCTTTAATATGTTGAAAGGCCTTAGTTTATTTAGGAGTACATGAAAATGCATCTTTCTTCAATAATGTTGTTAGAGGTTCTTCTATTCTCCCATAATTCTTAAAAAACATGCGATAATACCCTGTTAACCTGAGAAATCCTCGCAACATCTTTATGGTTGTGGGGACTTTCCATTCCTTAATGGAATTAATTTTTTTAGGGTCTACCTTAACACCCTCGTGAGATACAATATAACCCAGATATTCCACCTCTTGTACTCCAAAGAAACATTTGGATGTTTTTGCATATAATTGTTTCTCCTACAATAGTTTGAGCACCATGTCAACATGTTGAACATGATTCTTCCAAGACCTGCTGTAGATTAGTATATCATCAAAAAATACTAGCACAAATTTTCTAAGGAAGGATTTGAGAATGGAATTCATCAACACTTGAAATGTAGAAGGTGCGTTGGTAAGGCCAAAAGGCATGACCAAAAATTCATAATGACCCTCATGAGTTCGAAATGTTTTTTTCGGAATATCTTCAGTCTTCATTCTAATTTGATGATATCCTGAACGAAAATCCAACTTGGTAAAATAAATTTCTTCATGTAATTCATCCAATAATTCATCAATCACAGGAATGGGAAATTTATCTTTAATGGTGAGATTATTGAGCTCCCTATAATCGGGACACATGTGCCATGATCCATCCTTCTTGTGTACCAGTAGTAAAGGAGCAGAGAAAGAACTTTGACTAGGTTGAATCTAACATTTCTACAATCATACGTTCAATTTCACTCTTTTGGACATAAGGATATTTGTAAGGTTGGATGTTTGGAGGAACACTTCCTGGAATCAAATGAATAGCATGATCATGATCATGAATAGGTGTGAGTCGTTTGGGAGTATCAAACACATTGGAATGATTGTCCAAGACTCTTTGGAGATCTGAGAAATAGATGATTTTTATGTTGGAACTTCTAGTGAGCATAATTGTGCAATTATGCCTCATTGTCATTTCTTCAAAAGATTTGTCATGAAATTAGATCTTATTATCTTTCTTGGCTTCCCTGTGATACCCCATAATTTGATTTCCTTTCCTTTCAAAAAAAATTTCAAGAAAATTTCTTGAAAATTAAAAGCTACTGTCCCCAAAGATTGTAACCATTGTACTCCTAGTACGACATCAACACCTCCCATTAGGATGGAAAGAATTGGAATATTCAATACAAATTCCCCAATGGATAGCTTAATATTATGGAATTTTCCAGAGAAATTTATAGTTCCTCCATTTTCAACCATCACTTGACATTCTGGTGCTGGGAATAGGAAACAATTCAATTCCTTGGCTACCTTACAATGAATAAAATTATGGGTACTACCTGAATCAATCAACACTATTACATTTTTCTTCTTGATATGTCCTTCTATCTTGAGAGTTTGATGAGTGGTAATTCCTTCCAATACATTACACAATATGGTCAGACTCATTTATTCGTCTTCTAGGGTTGGTTCCTGGTGTATATCCTCTTCTTTTTCATTTTCTTCTTCCTCTTCACAATCTATGTAAAATAATTTCTTCTCAGCACACTTATGACCTTTAGTGTAGTTTCTATCACAACTGTAGCAAAGCCC
Source organism: Pinus albicaulis (assembly GCA_034641835.2). Classification (NCBI taxonomy): domain Eukaryota; kingdom Viridiplantae; phylum Streptophyta; class Pinopsida; order Pinales; family Pinaceae; genus Pinus; species Pinus albicaulis. The sequence goes on along the minus strand of CM076575.1, from coordinate 235,325,059 downwards.
TTTTTCTCTTTTTTCTTCCAATTGTTGTGGTGTCAACCTTCTAGGTTGTTCAAATGTAAGAGTAGCAACACTTCCCTCTTTATAGAAGTGAGTGGTAGGCTTCCTTGTCGCCATAATTTTACATTCAATTATTCTTGCCAACCTAAATGCCTTCTCCAATGAATCAGGTTCCAAAACGTGAACTTCATGTTGGATGTTATCCTTTAAAGTACCTATGACGAGATCAATTCTGTGTTCCTCTATAATATCAGTTACCCTTATATTCAATTTTTATAAGTCCTCAATGTGCTCCCCCACAAAACCCCTTTTTTTGAGATTTATCAGTTGGCCAAAGAAGGTGTTGCTCTTTGTATCCTCATAATGTGCTATCATTTACTCCGTAAAAATGGACCAAGTGAAATTTTTTTTACGAGAGCAAAGCCATTGATACCATACAAATGTATTTTGTTCTAGATGTAAAGTGGCAATGCATACCTTTTGTGTGGTTTTCAAATTATTGAGATCAAAATAATGCTCCATCTGTAGCATCCATGTTATGGGATCCTTGGCATCAAACTTCCTCATATCCATCTTTGGAATATGGTGGTTCTTCTTGGCTAAATTAGAGTTTATGAAATCATGATTATCATTTATTTTTTTCTCATCATGAGTTTCCTCTACTATCTTTTCACCATTAGGAAACATTTGTTGTATCAACTTTTTCAAACCTTCCATGTATGCTTTTGGATCATTCTTCATGTCTTCCATTTTTTCATCGATCTTAGCTTCCATTTCATCCATCTGAGCTTCCATGCCATCTATATTAGGTTCCAAACCATTCATCTTAGCTTCCATGCCTTTCTTCAAACCATCCATCTCTGTTTCCATGCCTTTCTTCACAACTTCCATTTCAATTTTTGTTGCTCTTTGTGATAGAAAAAATTGGTGCACTTGCTCATGGACTTTTCATATCCCATGTTGTATTTCTTCATCTTCATGAGTCATATTAGATCCTTCTGAAGGCTTAATGGGTGTTGAATTCTTTTTAGGAGGAATTTTAGAACCCAATACTGATAGCTATGCTCAATGGGCCTTTGGAATCAATTAGAACTGATTTTTCAAACAAGACTTATGCAATTTGAAAAAAAAATACCCACCTTTTTCTTGATTTTGAGGAGCTCAATATTGAAACTTAATTATATCTGTGATTTCAGATCTTCAATATCTGAAATTTTGCCCTAATTTCACCCTCTGAATCTTCTTTCGAATGCCACAGGTCTAACCTGATTTGGATTCTTCAAGGCAAAGTTATGTCCAATCTCCCACAATGACCCAATTATGGACTGGTTCAGTATAGCAAACTTGTATGACTTGCCATGTGTCACTGTTTATTCCTTTGGCTCTCACATTTATAGACAAGAAATTAGAATTGATGTACTTGCGACCACTTTTTATAGCATTCCAATTCAATGCTCAGAGAGAGAGTTATGAAGGTTTCCCATGATAACCTCTTTGAGATGAAATTCAAGAGCCTAAAAAGACCTAACTTCCACAGATCATATCTCCAAAAATATTGTGAACCAAGCTCTGAAATTTTGTGACGATGTTCCTCAGGCTTTCAGCTTCACTATCTAAAAATTTCAGCTTCTGACCTGTATAGTGAAAATTTCGTGATGACCTGTTTAGGTTAAATTCAGGAGCCTGCAAAAATCCCTAACTTCCATAGATCATATCTCCAAAAATATTCCAAACACAGCTCTGAAATTTTTCGATGATGTTCCTCAGGATTTCAGCTTCGTACTGTCAAAAATTCAGGTTCTGAACCTTGGTAGAAAAATAGTTATAGCAAAAATGCCACGATGACCTGTTTGGGGCATCAAAACCCTAGAATCCAAAGCTCTGATACCAAATGTTGTGAAACCAGCTCTAGAAATAGAAGAAAAGAGATATCAACACCTTAGAAATAAGCCACTTTGAGGGGTAAACCTCTAATACATTACATGAATGAACAATTCTTGGATGATACAAATTACAAAACCTCCTTTCTATATATAATAGTCCATTGGGCCACAAATTAATCCTAGTGGGGCCACAATATAATCCTAGCCTACCTAACAATAATAATTTAAGGCACGATAATAACAATATGGGGTTTACAAGGGTACAATAATAATAATAAGGGGGTTACACTAACAACAATAAGGGACTATACTATTAATATAGGGACCTAACACCCCCCCGACAACGGTCAAATGATGGTTGGCATTATCGTCCAGTTAAGAACAAGGGTTGAACACGGCGATAAATATAAATAAAGAAGATAATCAATCTCCACACCCAACATGCTCTATATCCCTTGGTGGGTTGAGTTACTAGTCCCTGAAGTCGGCTTGGAAAAAATATCTAGAGATGTGGAAGGTTTTGGATTTACTATTTCATGGACACCTCGATAGCTACGGTAGAGACTGATGTGGATGGTGTTAGTGATGTCCAACGATAGGGGTGGAATCATTGGTTGAGGTTTGAGGTGGATTACTCTCGAAGCCTTGGATGGTTTTGTTCAAGTTTACTCCATCATATTCCACATTCATGTTTGGAATATGGTGTGGGGGTGATTGGATAAAATAGAGATTTTGTTCAACCTAATATATGGTGGGGTGGTAAATAGAAGTCTCTGACTTGGTTAGTATTTCCATATTTCAATACGAGCTATTATTTTACTATGGTTCATGTATACATGTGGTGATTATATGGGTGATATCATGGCTTAGATTCCGTGGTTTTCATTCTGGTTATATGCTAGTTAATATGATATGTATTATCTATGGTTCTCATCATAAATTGTTTAGATATTGAATGGTTGATGAATTCATGGAATAATGAGTGTTATTGAAGTTATGTGGAGATAGAATAAAGCCCTCTTATTGATTTGCATATGAATGATATTAGTTTATTTTTAGATATGCATACATGACCTTTATCATACATGTTTTCCATGTGTTTGACGAAATCTCTGCTATTGACTAGGCATTTCTTAGAGCAGTTCTTATTCAAGTTTTTTATGGAAATAATTTTTGTTATGTTATTTATAATTTTCAGAATCTACAAGAAGTTATGGGAATTGACCTAGATAATGGCTGGGAAAAGTGGATCATATCTTGGGACCACACCCTATGAATTGGCTATTTTGGGCTATAGCTTCATGGAGGCAATGTTGTGCATGCGATTTGAGGCCTATAACCACACCGAGGCCTTTTCATGCATGAAATTTTGCATTTAGGGCACTGAAAAAGATCCCCAAATGAAGGTTTAATCAACTGGGGTGCTCCTTTGGCCCTTTTGTGTCATGTAACCCTAAGGAATGTTGTGACTTATTAGTTTTTCAACCCCACTTCCATAATTAGAGGTTGGACGTTGGTTCATGCCATAGTAATTATTCATCTCATGTTTACCCTAACAGGCCAATGAAATTGGTAAATGTGTGAGGAGGGAATTTACAATCTTAAAGTGCAAAAAATGGAAAAGCAAAGAAGCTAGTTGTCAAACATTCAAAGGAAACAATGGCAGTTCCACGTATTGAAATAGTTTCATCTCATGTTATGGTCGATGAAGAGAAACAAGCTAGTTCAATACCTTTTTTAACTAGATCAAATGTTCTATTTTGGAAATCTAAAATAGAATCTTATTTGCAAGATATTGGATGTGATGTATGGTTTTCAATTGTTACTAGATATACATCCACTAAGGAATCAAGAATGTACAATTTAATGCTAGTGAGTATCATTATGTGTGCCTTTCCATATTATGCGAAATAAAATATAGGTCCATGTTCATCAACCAAAAATATTTGGGGGAAAATTCAAAATCTTCATTTCTTTCATGATCATGTTGATAATAACCATGTTTCAAATCAGGCAGTTACTTAGGTTGAAGAGTCTGACAATGGTGATGGATAAGAAGAAGATGAACTAGAAAAATCATTAGTCAATTCCATCAAAGAATGAAAGAACATTGAGAAAGAAAATAACAGAGTCAAAGAAGTTTCTCTCTTAGAACTTCAATCGGGGGAGGTAGAAAGGAAAGAGAAATATCTAGCAAGCCAATTAAAGGAATTTGGTCAAAGGTACATAACTGTAGGTGATCAAAATAAAAAGGAAATAGATGTATCTCTAAAATTAATAGGATCATAAATGAAAATGAAAGGAATAAGGAAAAATAAAAAATTGTAAAAGAGTGGTAGGAAAGGTCACACTTCTCAATATACAAGTAGAGGAGGTACAAGAAAAAATAAAAGTATTGAAAAGACATTTTCAGGAAGATATTTCTCAATGGAAAAAAAAAACTTGATGCAACCCTAGCTAAATTAGATAAGACCAGGAAGGATAAATTGTTGGATGATGAAAGCAAGAATAATTACATGGATAATTTAAGATGAAGAAGAAATAAGTAGGTGAAGCTCCATGCAACATAGGCACAAGGTCCAAGCCCTCGTAAATCAAGATTGAGGAGAATCCTAATAGCAGTATCACTCAAAGGACAAATAAAAAATAAGGACAAAAGAATATGAAAAATGTTGTGGCTTAAAGAAGTAATGTTGTATGATTCAAGTAAAAGGGTCAACAAAATCTTGTACCTCCTTCAAGAAATATTGAATATAGAATATCATCTAAATAGGTTAAATTATCCAAGTATGCTAGTTTATTTAATGGTTATTTTTTTTCATGTACTAACTTTGGACATAATGATAGAGATTGTAAAGATTATGATAGGTACAACTATGAAAGGAATTATTGAAACCCTACAAGTGAGGTTGAAGGAACTCAAGATAGACACTGCAATGATTTTATCAACAAAAAAAATATTTCATTTTTGCTATCACTGTGGCCATAAAATTAATATTACAAATTTCATAATTATAAGAATATAGCTTGCTACCGTGGGTATAGGATGGGCTCTTTTATGGACAACCCTAATATCAAGTACAAAAAGGCCTAAAGAAGCAAAGAAAATAAAGAAGATCAATTAAATGGAAAATTCTTTGTAGTCATGCTTCCAATATTTTTAAAAGGTTATAATTAAACTATAATGGGAGACATTAAGGTTAAATATGATCTACTCGAAGGGTTGGTTCATGCGTTATTTTGAAAAATCTAGTTTGATCACTCCCTCTCAATGTTAAAGATGGGGATTGAATATAATATAAGTTATATGTTTCCGAACCTATTCTTTGACAGGATGATAGATGGTAGATGTGAATAAGTCATTATAATAGTGATTCATAAACTACCATGGATATTCTTCTAGACAATTGGTCACAACGAATCTGATAACAATATATTAAAATTCTCAATTTTTACACTATTACAACTTTATTAAACTTCTAGGTTTGTAAACTGAACTATAACTATTGCAAGCATGCGAATAGAAATTATGCAGAAAATTAGAGAATGAAATAATTAATATCTGTCACACACATAAGACACAAAATATGCTCTGTGAAACCCTTTCAGTGGAAAACCCAATTAGAAGGTTACACCACTCTGCTCTCTTTCTGTGTCTATAAAATAAGTTTTTAGGTACAAAGAAGTAACTCCTATGGCTTATTGGATGTTACAGTTTAGAAATACTCTCTATTTTCTCTATCTGGTCTCTCTCCTAGATGTATTTTCTTAGCTATGGAATAAAATTCTATCGAAATAATGGAATGACTCTTCCTCCTATTAGCTTGCTTATAACACAACCTGATAGCCTACTAGTGGTAAAGTTTGTCTACATCAAATCTTAATTAGAGCTGCAATATAGAATCTTCTAGTGTATTTTAAATCAGAAACACATGGTTATCCTATTTTCCATGAATAATATGGGTTGACATTACATTCTCTTGAATTATAGGTGTGAAAATAGGAAAGTCAACTTCTAAGTGGAATAACTTTTGCATGGATACTCTGATTGATGTGAGTCCTGTACTGTTGGAAATATATTTGTGTATAGAATATATTAAAATGGTGCAACATTAAAGAAGCAAAGTTTTACCCCAAAAATACATCATTTAATGCCTCAAAATTCTCCTGGAAGGTTTGAGACCTTGTTTTGCCAAACTCGGTCTTGTCGGTAAAAATGTTCTTGTGAGTTGATTCCTCCACATTTTCCACTCTGAATAAATCAAGATAGATGTAAAAAAATATAATTATCCAATACATATCAAATAATTATTGAAATTATGGAAAAATTAGTTAGCTTATGAATCAGCATATGTTAGCCTTTAGGATTGAAGGAGTCATTGTTATTAATGACATGTATATTTTGCAATAACAAGACATGTGAGTCATAACTATTTAGTGGGATGAATTGTGAGATAAAGGTATTTTATTACAGGAATAATTAAGGAAGCCAATTGGTCAAGGGAATCATCAACAAGGAAAAAAGGGATGTTAAGAAGTAGGTATTTCGACAGGGGTAGCATAAGCAAGTAAATAGCCATAGGGGGGTTTTCAAGGGGAGTCACCATTTTCCATTGATGTCAAAGGGGGAGATAATAAAATTTTGGTAGAACTGATCAAAAAAGAAGTATATGTGTAAAAGGAGGATATTTTTTAAGCTTTTTTTTATTGATGTCAATATGGGTTCTTGAATGCTATTAATTTATGATACAAATTACGTCAATGAAAAAATTCAATGGAAAAATTCAATGAAAAATTATCCTTGGAAGGATGACATGAAAACATATGAGCCCTGCATTTTTTCAGGTTCTTAGGGATGAATATCATTGAATTTGATCCCAATATCATCATCCTTTAATGCTCCTCGTCAATTTGATTCTGGCGGTATGTGGCACAGCATGAGAAAACTCACAGTTTGAGAGATATGCCCACTCGAAGATGGAAATCCATTCTTGTGGGAAAAATCCCAAGGACAGATGACATGGCCTTATTATATTGTTTAGAATATGGTGCCTATCATAAATTAAAGGAAGGGGATAAATTAAATTCTTCCATTGTCATATATTAAAAGGAAACTATATAAAAATTAAGCATTAAAACTATTTTTGGGGTCAACAAGAATATTTGTATGTCAAACTATCCTATGCATTAAGGTATTTTAAAATATAATGTAATTTACCATTAAAATTATAAGTCATATTCAAATATTTATCCTCATTTAAGGCATTCAGTCGACCCTTAAAACTCTATAAATATACGTCTTATTGATCTCCAAAAATTATCAAAAAATTCTTATTAAAAAAAATACTTATGCTCTAAACTCTTTCCGGCTCTACGAAGAAAAATAAATCATCTGTAGAGGTCAAAATTTTATTTTATAATAAATTTCTCTAGGTCATGATATTCTCTTACAAATATAATACAGCTTTGAAATTGCTTCAATCCTGTGGAAGATTGTTATACCAAATACAAAAAACTTATCTCTAGTTTCTAAGGAGGAAGTACATTGTTTATGATCTTTATCACTAAGCCATGTTATATTACCTTAAGATTCTTACAGGTTTTTATGCTTTATAGTATAATTTTTGAAGTTTTAACCTTTATAAATTTTATTGGCATACCTATTATAGCCTTCGACCCTCTTTAGGGAATTATTTATGAGTAGTTCATAATTGTTTTGTGGCAATAAAAAGTCTCAATAACTTCTGAGAAGTTTCATCCCTCTTAGGGATTAGTATTTAGACGTTTTATTTTGATCATGAGTACACAATAAAAAAAATTATTCCTGTTTGAATTTCAAAGTACAACCATTGTTTTGATTGATCCAAGTTTCAAGAAGCTCTACAGTTTTAATTTCCAAGGAAAACAATTGTGATAACTTCATCTCAGGTCAGTTATTGTTTTTATCTTATTTAATTATTCCATCATGGTCAAATGATACATGGTTTGAGGTCTTCTATGTGATACTATTTTGAAAAGATATTGACTAGCGTTAACTCCATAAAGGACTAACCTCTTCCATTGACGACTTATTTTATATAAACTAAACTCGATGTACTTTTCCAACCCATTTGAACTAATATCTGTTAAATTCCATTTCCTATTGATTTATGTCTATCAAAAATGATGTAGGCCATTAGCTAATCAAGAATCTCACAAAATAACTGCACATAGGTAAAGTGAGATTTGTTAATTTGGAGGGTTTGATTATCATGATTTGCGTGTTGTAACCCTATATGTAGAATTTAACCAGGAGTATTTTTATCTACATTAGTATTTTTTGAGCTTAATTTGAATGTTTGATCATAAGTCTCTAAGATCAAGATCATTACAAGCACCAAATAGTATTCTTCTCCAAGTACAAACATCAGTGTGTGAGGCAGTTTTGTAGTAAAATTATTTTAACACCATCTAATTTGAAAGCAACATTGCATAAGAGACTTAAGGGATTTAAAGTGTTCAGATTGATAGCACAAGAAAATGGTGTTGTTCCTTAGTTAAAAGAAGTAAAGTTTCCATAACTTTGATCTTCATTGTATATCTAAAGAACATATGAAGCCTTAGTTACAAAGAAATCTTTGTGAGCATTAGTATTTTGTGATGAAATATGACAAAGACACCCATAGCTATGTTTTGGTAAAGCTTTTACAAATAATGAATTTACTTTCCTAATGATCCAAATATGAAAATATTTTTTTTAGATGGGTTACGTAAAATGGTTGGGCATCCTGGTTATCAAAATTGAATAAGTGTATTTAGAAAGGACTTTTATTGCCCTAGCATGGAAAAAAAAATATTTGAATACGTAGCTAAATTATGAAAATGTCACCAAGTTAAGAATTTCCATCAACATTCAGTTGGGATGTTACAATCCTTTCACATTCTAGAATATAAATAGGAGATAATATCAATGGACTTCATTCCTGGTTTAGCAAAAACTAGGAGGCAACATGATTATACTATGGTAGTGGTAGATAAAATTATTAAATTAACACAATTTATTCCGATTAAATTTACCTTCAAGGAAACAACATGGAATAAATATTTATGAAGGAGATATTTAGACATAATGGTATGCCTAAAATTGTGATTTCAGGCTATGGTTCCAAGTTCACTTCTACAATTTTGAAGGATTTATTTGAAGTGATGGGAACGAAGTTAAACTTTAGCATAGCCTATAATCCTCAGCCTAATGGTCAAATATAGAGGAATAATTAGATCTTATAAGCTATATTAATAATTAATGTTATGGAAAGGACAACTAAGTGGGAAGATTGTCTCCACTTAGTTTAATTTTCCTATAAAAATTGATACAAGACATATTTTAAGATGAGCCCCTTTGAGTTATTGTATGGTATAATATTAAAATTACCTCTAAGTTGGGACCATCCATACGATTAATAAGTGTTGGGACTAGATATTCTCAAATAGATGGAAGAAGTGGTGATCAAAATCTAAAAATAGCTCAAGATCGATAGAAGATTTATGCAGAATTGAAAAGATTCTAGAGATAATTCAATGTTGGTGATGATGTATACCTAAAAGTGAAAGAAAAGAAAATTAATATTATACTTGACAATTGTTCAAAGATATCACCCAAATATTGTGGACCTTTTGAGGTGTTATCTAGAATTGGACCAGTTTCCTATCAAATTGCTCTCCCATCAAATATGAAAATTTAGAATCTATTTCATGTATCCTTTTTAAATAAATATGCACATGAATCAAATCATATAATTGATTGAAATGTTGTACAGGTAAAACTGAAGGGATAATTCCTAGCAGAACCTCTAAATATTCTAGACTAGAGGGTAGTCACACTTTGAAGAAGAGACATACCTCAAGTGAAAGTTCAACGGAAACATTTCAGCCCATAAGAGGAGACTTGGGAGTTTGGGGATGTTGTTAAAGAATCATATCCATCTATGTTTTTGAAAGCTGGAATGAATTCCAAATTTTTTGAATGAGCATTGGGATAGTGTCAAATTGAAGTGGAGGAGAATGTAATATCCCCTGACTTGAAGTTTTTTCGGTTGTTGTAAATTTTTATATATATGGTTAACTATGACATTATATTAACTTTGAAGGAATTATTTGGAAATAGTTTATTAATACGATGAAATGACGATAGCTGAATGTAAATCTTGTATTTATTATGTTGTTGATAAAAATAAAGAGTCTAGAAATTAATACATAAGTTTCATGAGGATTAAAGAGATAAGGTTGCAAGTTAATGTTTGTTATTCATTACCACAATTAGGTCTGATGCTTTTATTATACATTATTTAATTATTAATGATAAAGGAAGTAAATGATAATTAAATTTCCTAAAAGACAAAAGGTTGTCTTGGAGAGTTAGGAAGTAGAGCTCATAAATGAGCTGGTAACTACTTGCCACATGTTGAGTGAGTTTGAGGTAGCTACCAACTACCAACTAATTGGTAGATGGTGTAATTTAGGTTTGTGTTTTTGTTGGAAGAAGGTACACAATGCTAAAATTTGGAAGGGAAAGAGAAAAGAAAAGAAAAAGCAAAAGTACTTGCAAGACCAAAATTCAAGGGGATTTTGGAGGAAAAAGTGTCAATGGTTGGGTGGAACTAGTCAGCTCATGTATTAGTTTCAAGACTCATAGTCCTCCATTTAGTACCCTAAAACTTTATTTTATTAATTTGTTAAAAATTTAACAGTATGGTTGGGTGGAGCTAGTGAGCTCATTTATTAGTTTCGAGACTCATAGTCCTTAATTTAGTACCATAAAAATTTATTTTATTAATTTTTTTAAAATTTAATAATATGAATTCAGATATTTCAATTATGTGTAGTCACATATGATTACATGTAGACTTAAAACATCTTATGAAAAATCTTTGAGAAGTCAATTAAAGAAAATATAATGATTCTATGAAATGCATATATATATATATATATATATATATATATATATATATATATATATATACACAGAGAGGTTAGAGAGAGAGAGAGAGAGAATTTCTTATACAAGAATGAAAAGGAAATATTGATTATACAAGTTTTTCTTTGTTTAGCGTTGTCGTGTTGATTATACTTGAATTTTTACTGTATGAATAATATGTTGGTCAGAATTTCCATACAGAATGAGATTTAAGAAAATATAATTATTTATTATGACATTGTAGTGCAAATAACTAACCAAGCCTATTGATGCCAAACTCAGAAAATTTCTAGTTCCAAGAGGAATAACTTAAATAACAATGAAAATACCTCTATATGTACATATAGTAAGGCATGGAAAATATTGTATGTAAAGGTCATATAAAAAGTTATAAAAATATGAAATATTTATATACAAAATGTATTAGAAAAATTTTAGGACATTAAGAAATATTGAAAAGATCTCATTTAGATATATATCTACTCTTTTAGTAGCGAAAGGAAATTATAGAGTATGAAATTATTCAATCATAAATGGAAGTCTCCCTTAAAGATATAATCACAAAATTGAAAAACAAATATGTAGATTTATTCCAGTAATATATAAAATATTATAGACATGAAATTTCACTGTAATAAAATACAATCACAATTTGAAATTACCATAGCATTGGAAAACAAGAATATAAATATTTTTTCATGAATTTGATTCAATCTCCCAATAACTTAGTACAAAAATATTAAATCCTTTTAAATACAAAGTTATAGAACTTGAAGTAATTATGGAGAAAACAATTGTTCATGTGAATAGCAAATATTGAATAACCTAGCCTCTTGCCCTCACATACAAAGGTCATTCTCACGAATATAAATGAATGGAAGGTTTCATATCATTCAACATCTGAGATCAAATCCAAAATCATCATGAGCAAGGAGAAATATTTAATTTTCACCATCGAAAAAAAAAGTATCAAATTTTTTTGAGAGGGGAATAATAGCAAGGAATGCATGTCAAGAAAAAAGAACTACAATAATTTATATGTGGGAAATTGTAAAATAAAAGAGAAATTAGGGAAACCATATAAAGCATAAAAAAATCATAGCAGGGTTTTTTACCTAGATAAAACCAAAATTTTTACAACGCCGAACCATGATCGTGTACAAAAATAATTTTTTATATGGTCTAGGTTGAATAAAAAGGAATAATTAACCCTATTCTCTCTCTCTCTCTCTCTCTCTCTCTTTCTCCCTCCCACTCTCTCTCTCTCTCTCTCTCTCTCTATCTCTCTCTCTCTCTCTATGTATATATATATTTAAATAAAAAACCGAAAACAAATATTGGTTATGAATTTAATATTGAAGAGACCCTAAGTCAAAAATGAGAAATAATGAGTATAGATAACATTTAGCAAGTCCGTGTAGTTATTTTGGTGAGGTTGAAAACTTTAATAAATAAAAAAATTATATAGACACACACACACACACACATAAGAATTAGGGTATTATATATACCCTTGTAAAGTAGAGGAATTATTTGTGGATATTCCCATTGAGTTAACTAGAATAACTCAGTCCCCAATGGGGGTGGAAATCCCGAGGAAAATAGAGGAGGGGTCAGAACCTGTCACACATCCTTGTTAATATAAGCATGATAGGATGCCTACATGCCTCCTCGTATGTAATGGAAAGTTTTGGATAGTAAGTACTTACTCTGGGGTAGGCGACCTGCGAACTTTGTATCTAATTGTTGTAGGTTTTATATGGTGGGCTATTCTTATTTTCATGGATCTCTCATGGTGCTACTAGCACTACTATTTGAACTCACTAGTGTTTTCGTATGAGGGTTAAGTGTTGCTAGTAGCAGCGAGGTGCAATCATTTTGACTTATATTTACAACAAGCTTTCTGGCGTCCACCAGTTACTCGAGGTAACTTGGTTGGGTCCATATTTATTCTAGGTAGATTATTTTATATATCCTCTAGTTTTGTACTTTTCTTTGTATTTGGTTTATTGAGAAAGTTTTTCAGGGAGCCATGTGATAGCATGATTTATACCTCTACTAACGGCGCTTAAGGTATCACCCTCTAAGGATGTTCTCCCTATTTGGTTTTGGGTCTCCCTTATTTTCCTTTCTATTTGCTCATTTGTGGGTTGAAATTTGTGGTCCTCCTCTTCTGCCATGAATTGTGTAGCACTTTTTTTTTTCAGGGGTAATTGTTTGGAGTTTTTTTCCCTATGGGGCAGGGTCGAAAGTAGAGGCATCCGTAATGGTGGTTTTTTTTCTTGCGGAAGGTTATTCTAAGGGTTGTGTCTGTTATGTATCATTCCACCATAGTTTTTCTCTCGTATTTCATTCAAATTCTTATTTTGTATCCATGACTAGCGAGAATTGCATCCTATACATGTTTTCTATCTAAATGGTTTCCTATTCTACTTCATGGTGTCTCTTCAGTGCCTCTACCTAGGGAGGAGGGTCTTTATCCAGTGAAATTATCCTACCTCTCCTCATGAAAGCATTCATGTTGAAAGATGTTCCCTCCTTCGAAGGTGAAAATGGGTAGCTCCATTCCTTCTTAGGATTTTTTTACTTATAATTTTATTCTCCTCGATCTCTTTCTTTACTTAAGGTTGTACTCAATCTATTGCCAAGGTGGTGGAGGGGTTATAGGGTTGTTAAATTTCTTTACAAGAAGTTTGTTCCATCTATCCCCTCGTCAACACTTTTGAATGAAAATTATAGTATTTTCTTTGGTTCTTGGCTACAAGGTATGTTTTATTCAACCAAAACACAAAATGGAAGAAAATATAGATCAACAACATAAAAATTAGCCTCTTCGATGGGGAAACCTCCTTTACATTAAATAAATGGGCAATTCTTCTATGACACAAATGATAAGAACTCCTTGATATATATAAGAGTCTAAAGGGTCACAATATAAAAAGAGCCTACATAACAATAATAATTTAAGGGCACAAAATTAACAATAGTGGGATTATATGGGGAACAACAATATTTACATGGGAGATACATGGGCATAGCAATAACAATAGGGGTCTACACTAACAATACAAATAAGGGGAATACACTAGTATTATAGTGAACTATCATGCCTCTCTCCTTCAAAAATGTGGTGTGCTCAACTCTTGAGTAGTTTTGAATGCTTCGGTATTAAATTATCATATCACATGTGGAATATTTAGTGGGTAATTTATTCCACTTAATGAGATACTTGAAAATAAATCGATTTCGTAGATGTCACATTTTTGTTTCCATGACTACTTTAGGTTCAAATATGATTTTCCGTTCTTCGTCAAGTTCTAGAAACACTGTTTGAACTAGGAAATTTTCATTGATAATCTTGAAACATGGAAAACTAGGTGTACTCAAGAATATGCAGGCAGCTCCAATTTGTATGCCATAGTACTAATATTTTGCAACACCTTGTAAGGACCATATTACATGTTTGATGATTTATTATCCTTCTTTTCTTTATTGAGGGACATTTGTTTGTATAGTTGTAGCCGTAAAAATACCCAGCCGCCTACATCAAAACTTCTTTCATTGTGATGTTGATCTTCTTGTTGTTTCGTTCAATTCTACACTAGAGTGAAGTTATCCTTTAAGAGTTGGAGAACTTGTTGTTGATGCTCGATGTGATCTTCCACTGCTTCAACCTTAGAATTTTCTCTTAAAGATGATGTGATGGATGTTGGATGATATCCATAAATTTCCACAAATGGGGTCATTTTTGTTGTAGTATGGAAGGAAGTGTTACACCACCTTTCATCTATAGGTAATCACTTGACCAATTGTAATAGTTTATTAGATATAAAGCAAAAAATATCTACTTCTAATTTATTCTTTCAGTATCTCAATTATCTTGTTATATTAAGGATTATAAGATGAGTTATGAGCTAATTTAGTACCAAGACAAGAAAATAATTTCATCAAACAAATTTCAATGAAAATGGGATCTTTGTCACTTACAATAATATTTGGGTTTCCATGTAGCTTTTGGATTGTTTCCAGAAATGCAGTAGCAATTGTACAACTTTAAAAGGATGATATAATTCCAAAAAGTGTGTATACTTGGTAAGGTTATCAAATACCACCATGATGACACTATATCCTTCTGAATTGTGTAAAACTGTGATAAAATCAATTGAGACCTACTCCCAAAATTGACGTGGAATGGGTAAAGGTTGTAACAGACCCAAGGTATTAATTGTATCAACATTATTTTGTTGGAAAAAATACATTGTGCCATAAAATTTTGAATATCAAATTTAATGTCATCCAAAAAAAGAATCCTTCTTAACCATGTGGTAAGTTTTTAAAAATCATGAGTGCCCTGCTAAGGGGGAGGTGTGAAATTCGAAAATAATATTTTTCTTGAGTTGTGCATTCTTACAAAGATATAAGATATCACTATACCATAATGAATCATTTTTCCATCTAAATATATCATATATATTGGGATCTTTCTGCAACTTTTGAATGAGTTTCCACACCTCTTCATCATTATTCTATTTAAACCTTGCATTGGTTATCCAATTAGGTTGGATAATAGAAATGACATAAAGCAATGCTTCTAGATCCTTATCATTTCTTAAGAGTGCATCTGCAGTAACATTTTTCTTCCCTTTTTTAGATGATTTCAAATCCATAAACCAACATCTTTGTGACCCATTTTTGATGCTCTTCTAAATACAATCTTTGTTTGAAAAACATTTAAGACTATCATGATCTATTTTTACCTTAAAGTGTATTCCCATTAGGTAAAGTCTCCATTTCTTTAGTACATGTAGTATTTCCAACATTTCCTTCTCCTAAATAGGTTTGTGTAAATACTTTCCTTTGATTGGATGACTTTCAAAAGAAATGGGTCTTCCTTGTTGCATTAAAACAACACCAGTTCCATCTCCCAAGGCATCACATTCCACAATAAAGGTTTTTATGAATTCTAACATAGCTAAGGCATGTGCTTGACACATTGTCTCTTTAAGATGTTCAAAGGCCTTAGTTTCTTTTCGAGTCAAAGAAAAATGCATCTTTCTTTAGCAATGTTGTTATAGGTGCTTCTATTCTCCCATAATTCTTAATAAAATTGTGATAATACCCTATCAACCTGAGAAATCCTCGAATATAATTTATGGTTGTGGGGATTTTCCGTTCCTTAATTGTTTTGATTTTGTTAGGGCCTACCTTAGCACTCTCATGAGATACAATATGACTCAAATATTACACCTCGTGTACTCCAAAGAAACATTTGGACGATTTTCAATATAATTGTTTCTCCTCCAACTGTTTGAGCACATTGTCAACATGTTGAACATGATCCTTCCAATACTTGTTGTAGATTAGTATATCATCAAAAAATACTAACACAAATTTTCTAAGGATGAGCTTGAAAATGGAATTCATCGAACCTTGAAATGTGGAAGGTGCATTGGTAAGGCCAAAAGGCGTGACCAAAAATTCATAATGACCCGCATGAATTATGAATGTTGTTTTTCAAATTTCTTCAGTATTCATTCTAATTTGATGATATCCCGAAGAAAGATCGAACTTGGTGAAGTAAATTGCTCCATGTAATTCATCCAACAATTCATCAATGACAAGAATTGGAAATTTGTCTTTAATAGTGAGCTTTTTGGACTCGCTATAATCCATACAAATACACCATGATCCATCCTTCTTTTGCAACAATACTATTGGAAGAGAGAAAGAACTTTGACTAGGTTGAATGGTACAAGCCTCTAACATTTATGCAACCATACGTTCAATTTCACTCCTATAATCATATGGATATCTATAATGTATGATGCTTGGAAGAACACCTACTAAAATAAAATTAATAGCATGAAAATTATCAAAAATAGGTGGGAGGCCTTTGGGAGTCTCAAATACCTTTGAATGATTGTCTAAGAATTTTTGGAGATCTGAAGAAATAGATGATTCAGGTGTTTGATCATTTAGTAAGCATAATTCTCAAATTAATCCCCATTGTTCTTTCTTCAGAATATATGTCATGCCATTAGAGTCTATTAGCCTTCATTTTTTCCCTACGATACCCCTTATTTCAACTTCCTTTTGTTCCCCCAAAAAATAAAGAAAAGTTCTTGAAAATTAAAAGCTATCGTCCCCAAATATTTTAACCACTCGACTCTGAATACAACTTTAACACCACCAATTGGCATGGAAAACATTGGACTATTCGATACATATTCCCCCATGGTTAGCTTGATTTATGGCACTTTCTAGAGAAATTTATAGTTCCTCCATTTGAAGCCATCACTTGACACTATCGTGTTTGATATAGCAAGAAATTCAATTCCTTGGATATATTACAATGGATAAAATTATGGGCACTTCCTAAATCAATCAACAATATTACCCTTTTCTTCTTGATATATTCTTCTATCTCGGGAGTTAAAGGAGTGATAATTCCTTTCAATGAATTACAATATACTGTTGGATTCATTTATTCATTCTTCATGGTTGGTTCCTCATGTATATCCTCATATTTTGAAGTTTCTTATTCCTTTTCTTCATCCTCTTCACAATTTATGTATAATAATTTTTTATCAACACAATTATGACCTTTAGTGTATTTTCTATCACAACTATAATAAATCCCTTTCGATTTTTTTTCCTCCAATTTTTATGGACTACACCTTGTAGGTTGTGGAAGGATAGGAGAAACAACACTTTGATACTTATAGTTGTGAGTTGTAGAATTCCTTATTGTCATAACTTTTCTTTCAACTTTTCTTACCACTCTAAATGCCTTCTCCAATAAATAAAGTTTCCAAACGAAAACCTCATGTTGGATTTTATCCTTCAAAGTAATGATGAAGACATCAATCATATGATCCTCTATAATATGAGTTACCCTGATATTCAATTTTTCGAAGTGCTCAATCTGCTCAAATATTGAACCCTTGTTGTTTGATATTTATCAATTGGTTAAAGAAGGTGTTTCTCTTTGTATCCTCATAATCTATTATCATTTCCTCCGTAGAAATTGACCAAGTGAAATTTTTTTTACGGTAGCAAAGTCATCGATACCATACAAATGTATTTTGTTCTAAATATAAAGTTGCAAGGCATACCTTTTATGTGTTTTTCACATTAATGAGATCAAAATATTCCTCCATATGTAGTATCCATGTTATCAGATCCTTGCCATCAAACTTACTCATATCAATATTTGGAATGTTGTGGGTCTCAAACCCAACATTGAAGTCTCTAAATAATTCGTATTCATTTTTTCTTCATCATGAATTTCATGGATTACTTGTGACCACTAGGAAGTTTTTTTTGCAACAAATTTGTTGACCTTTCCAATTTTACATTTATCGTGTCCATTTCGACTATCAAATCTCTCATATGCTATGAAACTCGTTGTACATATTTACTCCTGCATGTAAATTTTCGGTCTGCCACCTTTTTTCAAATGTCCTTCAGACCTCCACCGTGGCTTAAAACCTCATGCTCCTGTTTGATTTTACCACCTCCGCACGAAAATGCATTATGCAAAGGTTTAAAATCTGCCATTTAAAGTTATATTGAGCCATACCCCCAGGGCCTTAGCCCCTTTTCCTGTCTTCAACACATGACCCGAACCCGAAAACCATACGCCAAAGGAAGGGAGCTAGATATTTTATGTTTCGGGCGCAATTATGGCTGTCCGATCGAATTAAATCAACGGAGCGACAGGGGTCAGAGCTGTGTGCTGTCCTCGCCATGAAAACCAAGCAAACCCCCGCACCGCCACTCCCCAGGCCAAAAGATTACCCATCGGACCGGCGATTCCATAGATCATATGCTACGTGTCCCCAGTACGGGCATAAACCACTTTTCCCCCGCGCGTTAAAGTCTGTACAAAGGTCGAGCAGCGGAACTCACCCGAGTCGTTAGATTTGTTGTCCTCAATCCGACGGTGGATATACTTCAGAGTCGCTCGCTCGTTAACGTGTGTCCACCGTGAGTTGTGGCCCACCATTGTGTTGCTCTTATCACCTCCTAACCGTCGATCCGTCTTCCAAGATCCGACGGCCAGAAATCAGTCTCCCCATCTGTTGACTCCGCTGCCACGTTGTCTTTCCACCTGTCCCCCCGTACACCCATGTGTCATGCCCCTGTGTATCCTTGACGTCATCCTGTCGTATATATATATATATATATATATATATATATATATATATATATATGTATATATATATATGTATATATATATATATATATATATATATATATGTGTATGTTTTCATTTATACCCTTCATTCTTTTTCATTCTTCTTACCGATCAAAAAGTACATTTCCCGTGGAGGAGTTGTAATCACATTATGCTCAGCAAAGCCTCCATTTTATCTCTCTGCCCCTTCATGTTCATCATCTGTTCGTGTCCACGACGTCATTATCATCTCCACCTCCACGCTCCTTGCCTCCGAGTTTGTTTTCTCTAATGTTTTGTGGATTTTGCAGGTTTTAAGATGATAAAGAGGCCTCATAATTTATCGCCTCCATTACAGAGGTTGAGAGCATGTCAAAGGACGACATTCTGCTGGTGAAATTTAAAGAAGAAGCCGAGGGTAGGTATGTGAAGTGACCATCATTAAAGAGAACAAAGATATGAATCTACAGAACCCTCCAGAGAAAATCAAGGAACGCTCTGCCCTGCATTAAAGGTCCAGGATTTAAATTCAAAGCCAAAGGTCGAGAGTACAGTACAGAATCGCAGACTATCTCAGGGTTCATACGGCAGCAGATTTTTCCCTCAGTGAAAGGCATAACATTGTATATTTTATTATTTTCATCTTGCTCATAAGGAGATTTTCATCATCCAGCATTTATTTCTAGAGACAGATTGTAAAGTACAATCATTTATAGTTAGTCATTCATAGAGTGGGCGCGAATGTTTTCTGCCATTTTATTCAAATTGAGTCATTAAATGTGCTTCATCTACCTCCTTCTCTAGAATTATCTATCTTTTCTATAAAGGCCCGAAAATAAGACATTGTAAGGGTTCCAGATTTCTATCAGCAAACTGTGTAGTGAAAAGGCTTTTGTATACATTCTGTAATATTTTTGTATGAAGGTTCAGAGCCCGTAGGGTCTCAGTGAGGAGGAGTTATAACTGTAATGAGGATTCTGGTCTTTGGTATCTCATAGTATGTAATTTCTCTTATGTGTTAATACAATATCTCTTTCATGCTATTTATCTTCTTGTATCATGTTCTAGAATGTGAGTGGCTCACTAGTTTGCAGTAAGGATTCATCCTTGTTGATGCCCTTTCTGGAATTAGTCAAGCGCTTTAAATAGGCCTAGTCATGATATACTGTTCCATGTTCACCTCATCCATGTTTTCTGCTATATTAGTTGCATGAGGAGGGTGCTTTTAAAACGCCATTATCATATAAGGATTCATAAATTGGTATGCCCTTATGTGGTTATGTTGTGTATCTGGGTATCAGTCTCATGTTAACTAATATCTTCTTTATGTTTCCTCATTGCACTCACCTCCTGATATTTGATTTCTGTGATATATTATTTGAACTGGCCCTCTTTACAGTAAGCTGTCTCTTAACTGTCTGATGCCTTTGTATTGGAGTTTTGCATGATGTTCCTACACTATTCTTATCTTTGTACCAGCTTCTGAGAGAGATTGGTCCCATTCTAAACTAATTTCCTTGTTCAACAAGAGATAGTAAGTGAGCTTTTGGATTGACAACCCAAGCTATATGAAGAGCTCCTTGCTATATTAAGATGTCCTAGGCACTGGTCTATGGCAACTCTAGACTATCTCTAGGGGGTGACAAAATTGTCCACAACATCTTTCTGGCGTCGTTGCCGGGGATTGAATTCAAGAATATCAGTTTCCCTGGGCCTCGACAAATTGTTTTCACTCTCTAATCAGGTGAGCACAGAGAGTTGAAGAGTTGCGTATCTCTCACCTTGGCGACTCCACTGTTCTTTATTTGATAAATTTTATTGGTAGTCCTGGCTTCTCGAAAGCCACATTTGAGGTCAGATACATCTCAGTCGAAAACACCTTACGTGTCTGACCCAGAGAAGATCATTCATAAAAGAGTTTGGAAGGAGAGGAAGTCAGTTCGTGCTGAAAACCCTGAATATTCCATTGAAGATTATCCACCCTCTTCTTCTCAAGAGATCAGAACAGAAAGTCCCGAGTTTTACTCAGAAACTCCACGTAGAGGAAGTGTCTGGATTGAAGAAGACTCTCATCCTACTCCCGAGGCTGAGGAAATTAAAGAAGTCACAGAAGTAGCCGCTGTTAGTTGTGAATTATTCCCAGCTACACCTCAGTCCTCCATATCATATTTTCCCATTATTATTCATACTCCGCTTCCTCCTACTCCTCTCCCTTCATTTGTATCTCAGACTGTTGTACAACCCCCACCTTCCCCAATGGCTAATGTTCCTGCTTTATTATTGAACAAATACGCTCCACTGGCCTTGCCCCAAGTGCTAAATGATATGCCGCAGGATTACCTAAAGATTCTGCCAAGATTTAATGGTGAAAATGAAGTTGATGCTCAGAAACATCTTGAGACCTTCTGCTCTTTTGCAGAGAACTTAAATGTTGAACATTTGGATGTGGTCTTAAGATTATTTGTACAACCTTTGGAGGGTGAAGCCAGAAAATGGTTCAAGACATTGGGAAATCGTTCTGTGACCACCTGGGACCAGATGGAAAATATTTTTCTCAGGAAATGGGGGGAAAAGAAAGATCATGGTCAATGTCTTACTGAGTTTAATACTATGAAGAAGAAACAGAATGAAGGGGTATCAGAGTTTATCAAAAGATTCAACAAGTTATATCTGAGCCTGCCTCCTGAAATGAAACCTCATGAAGCTGTTGCCAAGATAATTTTTATAGCAGCCTTTGATTTTGACTTTGGATTCTCGTTGAGAGAAAGAAAACCTGCCACTTTAGATGATGCACAGTCAGACGCTCTGGAATTGGAAGCAAACTTTGCCTCCATTGGGAAACTAAAGGGAAAAATTGAACAAGATACTAGGAGGAGAGGCAAAGAGGAAGTCTCCACCTCTAATCAGGAAAAATATTTAGATAAAATGGATGAAATAAGAAAAATTATAAAGAAGATGGTCAAGCTTGAACTGGAATCTAAAAATGCAACTCCCAAGAACTATTACAATGCTCCAAACAGAGGATACGATCCTCAGTATAGAAGGCCACCATTGCAGATATTGCCGAGAGAAACAAAGGAACAAAAGGACTAGGTACCTCATCCCTTGTACCTAGAAGGACCAGCAGATGACTCCACTGGAGATGAAGCTTATGGATTAGAAGATTCAAATCTGGCTTTTTCAAATACTGATGATATGGATTGCCCATTGCAAGATGAGGACGAAGAAGCAGAGATTGATCATTATTGTAAGCAATTTGCTGATTTCATGCAAGCACAATTCAATGTCAAATATGATCTCAGATCTTCGAGGAAGAGGACCAGAACCCAAGATCAAGAAGAGGAGCCACCTTAGAAAGAAGCGTCTGCTCAGAAGGAATCAGCAACAAAGAGAAACACTAAAAAAGGTAAGAATCCTCTAAACACTCCCTTGCAGTCTAATGATCAGATTCCTTCTTCTTCAAAAATAGTCAGTCCTCCTAACGCTGAGCCAGTGTCAAAAGAAGTCAAATCTTCAGCTGAAAATAAAGAGTCAAAAGAATTAGTGATAGAAAATCCCCCATCTACTTTCAATTTGCAAAAAGAACTTGAGAAGATTAAGATTCCTGTCCCCCTGACTGAGTTATTAAAACAGCCTGTATATCAGTCTCAAGTCACTTCCTTTATACTTCCTCCTGAATTACCAATTGCACCTGATAGTCTAAGCCTTCAAGAAGAAAGACCCATGGTAGTCTTTGGCCCACATGTTGAGGAGATAGACCCTTCTACTCCTTTTTACGTGTCTCTAGTTATACATGACCTGTTGTTACACAATTGTATGTTAGATTCTGGGGCTTTCCATAATCTTATGCCTCTGTCTGTCATGGAACAACTAGGACTGCAAATTACAAGACCATACAAAGATTTATATTCATTTGATTCTAAAAGAGTTAAATGCCTGGGAATGATTAAAGATTTAGTGGTCAATTTGGCCCAAATTCCAGCAAAGAGTGTGGTCATGGACATTGTGGTTGCTGATATCCCAGCCCGCTTTGGCATGCTGCTGTCAAGGTCCTGGGGTACAAAGATTGGGGGATCAATTAAATTGGATTTAACATATGCTACTGTCCCAGTCTTTGGAGGTCAGGAAAGGAGGTTGTACCGGGAGACTAGATTTGTTAAAATGGTAACTAAGGTTGACTGCTCATAGAATTATCCAGTTTATAACAAAGAGGGAGACCTCTCATGTTTGATGTTAGAAGAAAATCAAAATTATGTCCATGAGCCTCTCTTTGGTCATTTTCAAGCTGAGCAGCCTAAAGGAGATCAGGAATCAGAAATTTGGACTTTGCATTTTGACGGAGCAAATTCAAGAGAAGGTAATGGAGCTGGGGTGTTACTAATTTCTCCTACAGGAAAATGGGTGCCACTGTCCTTTAAATTAGAGTATGAGGCTACAAACAATGTAGCTGAATACGAAGCACTAGTATTGGGATTACAGACAGCCAGAAACATGGGCATCCAAGGTTTAAAAGTCTTGGGAGACTCTGAGCTGGTGGTAAGGCAGATCAAAAATGAATGTCAAACTAAGCACCCTCGGCTCAGAGCATATAGAAACGAAGTATGGGACATGATAGAAAATTTCTTCTCAGCATTTAACATACAGTTCATGCCCAGGGAGCAAAATAGAATAGCAGATTCTCTTGCTGTAGCTGCCAGTACATTATGTCCTCCTCAGAACCCACTTTTAAGATATGAAGTGGAGGTACGTTACAGACCATCCATTCCAGATAATATTAAGCATTGGCAGGTATTTGAAGATGATGAACAGATGAAGAGATTCATGGAGACAGTGGGAGAATTCTCCAATATGGAGATTGATGATAATGAGGAGGAAGAAGTTGAAAATACTGCAGAAAACAAATGGGAAGAAAGAATAGAAGGTAACAGAGTGCTGCAGCTGAAAGGAAATGTTATACCTAGAGGGCTGGTGCCTCTAGAAAGATTATTCAACAAGGATGATATTCCATTGCAGCCAAACAAAGTGACAGAAGAAGATCAAGTGGGAGATTTGAATCTGGGTACTTATGCTGATCCCAAAATTGTAAAATTATCTAAAAGAGTCCCAGAAGAATACAAAGAAAAATATTTGAAGTTGTTTCAATCTTACAAAGATGTATTTGCTTGGTCCTATCAGGACCTAAAAACTTTTGATGTTAATATAATGCAACATAAAATCCCTTTGAGGGAAGGTGCAAAGCCTTATAAGCAGAAGCTTACATAGATAAATCCTCTGCTGCTTCCCTCTATTGAAAAAGAAGTCAAAAAGCTGTTGAAGGCCAAAATAATTGTGCCATTGAGATATTCTGAGTGGGTAGAAAACCTTGTTCCTGTTCGAAAGAAGAATGGAGAAATAAGGCTGTGTGTGGATTTCAGGAATTTGAATAGAGCATCTCTCAAGGATAATTATCCACTGCCTAAGATGGACCACATCCTGCAGAAAGTAGTGGGAGCATCCAGAATGTCAATGATGGATGGTTTTTCTGGTTATAATCAGGTGGCTGTTTTCCCAGAAGACCAGAAGAAAACTGCATTTACTACACCATGGGGAACCTTTATGTATGCCAGGATGCCATTTGGATTAATTAATGCAGGAGCTACTTTTCAGAGGGCAATGGACATAGCCTTTGTTGGAGAGCAGGACAAGTTTTTGGTAGTATATCTTGATGATATCATAGTGTTTTCAAAGAATGATGATGAGCATATGGAACATTTAAGAAGAACTTTTGAAAAATGCAGAAGGTATGGCCTTTCTCTCAATCCTCAAAAATCTTTGTTTGCATTAGATGAGGGAAAACTCTTAGGGCACATTGTAACTAAAGATGGTGTGAGAATAGACCCTAAGAGAGTTGAAGTAATAAACAGTATTCCTCTACCGAGGAATAAGAAGGAAGTACAGGTGTTTTTAGGCCGAATCAATTTTTTGAGAAGGTTCATTCCTAACTATGCCGAGATAGTTAGGCATATAACTGATATGTTGAAAAAGGATAATGAAGTGAAATGGTCCCAGGAATCTAGAGATGCATTTACAAGGATAAAACAAGCATTTTCTGAAGCTCCTGTGCTAGCTGGACCAGATTACAACAAGCCATTTATGATCTTTTCATTTGCTTCACCTCATACAATTGCTGGAGTATTATTACATAAAAATGAAGAGGGATATGAACAGCCTATAGCTTTCTTCAGTCAAGTGCTTTATGATGCTGAATTGAAATATAATATATTGGAGAAGCAGGCATATGCCCTGGTAAAGTCCCTTAAAGCTTTTAGAGTATATGTTTTGCAATCTCATATTACTGCATATGTTCCCACAGCAGCTGTCAAAGACATTCTTGTTCAGGGAGATAGCGAAGGTAGAAGAGGAAGATGGATTGCAAAAATACAGGAGTATGATTTGGACATAAAGCCTACTAAGTTGATTAAAGGACAGGGACTTGCTAAGATGTTATCTGAATCAAATCATCAAGCTTTGGGCATTAATTTATCCATGATAGCAAATGAAGAATCTGAAAAAGAAGAAGAGCAGCAAGGACTGGAGATGGCCACTCAAAAGATACATATGAAATATCTGACTAGTCCTTGGTACAAAGAAATAGTTGAATATCTTTTAACACTTAGCTGTCCTCCAAGTTGTGATAAGATAAAATACAGAGCTGTAAGAATGAAATATCATAAATACATGATTGCCAATGGACAACTATATTGGAGAGACCCTTCAGGTATATTACTGTTATGCCTCACAGAAAATGAAGTGGAGAATATATTGACAGAATTTCATGAGGGAATATGTGGAGGACATTACAGCTGGAGGGCAACAACTCATAAAGTCCTGAAGGCTAGTTTTTACTGGCCAAAATTGTATACAGATACTTTTTCTTGGGTTAGAGCATGTGACAAGTGCCAAAGATTTGCAGAAAGACAGAAATTAGCAGCTTTGCCCTTGATTCCTATTCATGTAAATGAACCATTTCAGAAATGGGGATTAGATTTTATAGGAGAGATACATCCCCCATCAAGTGGCCAATATAAATGGATACTAACAGCCACAGATTATTTCACGAAATGGGTGGAAGCCATACCTACAAGAAATGCTACAGATGCTGTGATAATGAATTCTATGGAGGAAAATATCATATCTAGGTTTGGCTTTCCTGCTAGAATTGTAACTGATAATGCACAAGCCTTTAAATCTGCCAGGTTTGTAAATTTTTGCCGAAGGTATAACATCATCCTGACTCACTCCACAGCATACTATCCACAGGGAAATGGCTTGGCAGAGTCTTCTAATAAAACCCTGCTGAGAGCCCTGAAGAAAACAATCAGTGAAAATCAGAAAAACTGGGACTCTCAATTAAAGTTTGCTCTATGGGCGAATAGGATAACCAGCAAAAGAGAAACAGGGAAATCTCCCTATGAGCTGGTATATGGAAGAGCAGTTGTGTTTCCTGTGCAATTGGCGTTTCCAGTGGCACGCTTCATGCAAGAAAACCAGGAAGAACCAGATGACATGGTCCGAAGAATTAATCAATTGGTTGAATTAGAGGAAACACGGAACCAGGTAAATCAGAGATTGATAGAATATCAGGAGAAAATGAAGAATGTCTTTGATCAACATGCAAAGGATAGAAAGTTTCAAGTTGGAGACCTGGTTCTCAGATGGGATGTTCGCAGAGCAGAGAAGGGCAAGCATGCTAAATTTGATCCGCTGTGGTTTGGCCCATTCAAAATCGTGAGTCAAGGGCGAAATAATACTTTCATGTTAGAAAACCTACAGGGTGATCTGCTGGACGCCCCGGTGAATGGCCAATTCCTCAAGCCATACTTCCAATTCTAATCTAGGCAGGGGTGCCCGATTATATTATATTGTATATAAGTTGTTTTAGTTTTTATTTTCATAAAGAGAGAGCGCTGGCGATTACCTGAGGCAGAAGCGCAGTGGAATGGGAAAAACAGAATGAAATATTCAGTGGTCTGCGTGTTCTCGACATGCCCGAGGACGAACATGATGTCCCCAGATGGAGCCGATGTCGTACATATTTACTCCTGCATGTAAATTTTCGGTCTGCCACCTTTTTCAAATTTCTTTCAGATCTCTGTCGTGGCTTAAGATCCTGATGCTCCCGCTTGATTTTACCATCTTCGCCCAAAAATGCATTATCCGAAGGTTAAAAACCCGCTATTAAAATTGTATTGAGCTGAAGCCCCAGGGCCTTAGCCCCTTTTACTGTCATCACCATATGACCCGAGCCCGAAAACCACAAGCCAAAAGGGAAAGGAGCTTATCATTTTATATTTCGGGCACAATCGTAACCGTTGGATTCGAAGCAAATCAACGAAGTGGAGATCGTTGTGTATGGTAGCCCCCACGTTCGTATCTCACTGCAGAAATCGGCGGTATGGTTCCGCACCGCTTACCTCAAGCTGGCGGTATTACCCTTTGGACAGGCGATTCCATAGATCATATGCCGCGTGTCCTCAGTACGGGCATGAAACCGCTTTTCTCCTGCGCGTTAACCTTCAGTCAATAGATACGCAGCGGAATCATCATCCGCCGTCCGATCTTGTAGGCCCGATCCAATGGCTATAAATCTCCGGGTCTGCACGAGCTTTAACCCATGGTTCCTCGGACCCCTGGCCCACCTTTTGATAGCCCCCCGACTCGTTTTGACCGTCGATCTCATTTTTGGTTGAGTGGCTCATACCATCCGTCTGACCACCCTACGACCAAGTCCTCCGCCACGTCGCCTTTCCACCTGTCCCCCGTACATCCACGTGTTTTACTCCCACGCGTCTAAGATATTTCCCCCATCATATATATATATATATATATATATATATATATATATATATATATATATTTAGGTGTGTTTTCATTCATACCCTTCGTTCTTATTCATTTCTCATGTTCAAACTGCTTCACGTGGAGAAGTCGCACTCCGTCTGATTAATCAAAGTCTCCATTGTCTTTCCTCCGCCACCCTTCGTGTTCCTGTCATCTGTTCATGTCCACGACGTCATTATCATCTCCACCTCCACGCTCCTTGCCACCGAGTTTGGTTTCTCTAATGTTTTGTGGATTTTGCAGGTTTTAAGATGATAAAGAGGCCTCATAATTTATCGCCTCCATTGCAGAGGTCAAGAGCATATCAAAGGATGTGTTTTGCTGGCGAAATTTAAGAAAGAAGTCGAGGGTAGTTGCAAGGAATGACTATCATTAAATAAAACAAATATATGAATCTACAGAACCCTCCAGAGAAAATCAAGGGACGCTTCGCCCTGCATTAAAGATCCAAGGTTTAAATTCAAAGTTAAAGGGCTGAGAGTACAGTACAAAATCGCAGGCTATCTCAAGGTTTTACGGTAGCAGATTTTCCCTCTTTCAGTCAGAGGCAGAACATTGTATATATTTTATTATTTGTGTCATGTTTATAAAGAAATTTTCATCCCCCAGCATTTATTTCCAAAGACAGATTGTAAAGTACAGTCATTTATAGTTAGTCATTCATAGAGTGGGCGCGAATGTTTTCCACCATTTTATTCAAATTGAGTCATTAAATGTGCTCCATCTACCTCCTTCTCTAGAATTCTCTATCTTTTCTATAAAGGCCCGAAAAGAAGACATTGAAAAGGTTCCAGATTTCTATCAGCAAACTGTGCAGTGAAAAGGCTTTTGTATACATTTTGTAATATTTATGTATGAAGGTTCAGAGCCCGTAGGGTCTCAGTGAGGAGGAGTTATAACTGTAATGAGGATTCTGGTCTTTGGTATCTCACAGTATGTAATTTCTCTTATGTGTTAATACAATATCTCTTTCATGCTATTTATCTTCTTGTATCATGTTCTAGAATGCAAGTGGCTCACTAGTTTGCAGTAAGGATTCATCCTTGTTGGTGCCCTTTCTGGAATTAGTCAAGCGCTTTAAATAGGCCTAGTCATGATATACTGTTCCATGTTCACCTCATCCATATTTTCTGCTATATTAGTTGCTTGAGGAGGGTGCTTTTAAAACGCCATTGTCATATAAGGATTCATAAATTGGTATGCCCTTATATGGTTCTGTTGTGTATCTGGGTATCAGTCTCATGCCAGCCAATATCTTCTTATGTTTTTTCACTGCACTCACTTTCTAATATTTGATTTCTGTGATATATTATTTGGACTGGCCCTCTTTACAGTAAGTTGTCTCTTAACTGTCTGATGCCTTTGTATTGGAGTTTTACATGATGTTCCTACACAATTCTTATCTTGGAGTTTTACATGATGTTCCTACACAATTCTTATCTTGTATCAGATTGGTCCCATTCTAAACTAATTTCCTTGTTCAAACAAGAGATAGTAAGTGAGCTTTTGGATTGACAACCCAAGCTATATGAAGAGCTCCTTGCTATATTAAGATGTCCTAGGCACTGGTCTATGGCAACTCTAGACTGTCTCTAGGGG
The DNA here is from genome assembly GCA_034641835.2 of Pinus albicaulis. NCBI lineage: Eukaryota > Viridiplantae > Streptophyta > Pinopsida > Pinales > Pinaceae > Pinus > Pinus albicaulis. The sequence goes on along the minus strand of CM076575.1, from coordinate 235,295,568 downwards.
GTGACAAAATTGTCCACAACACAAACCATCCTTCAAACCTTCAATTTCCATTCTTATTTTTACTTCTAACCCATCCATATTAACATTCATGATCGCTTCCAATTCATTTTTGGTTACTCTTTGTGAGAGGAAAATTTGTTGCACTTGGTCTCGTACTTTTTATATATCATGTGGCATTTCTTCCTCTTCTTCATGTGTCATAGTGGAGTTTTGTTTTTTCTTACTAGGTGTGTCCATATTTTTGTTTCAAGGAATTTCTAAATCAAAAAATGATATCTATGCTTCACTATGGCCTTTGAATCACTTCAAACTGATTTTTCAAAAAAAAATTATTCAAATTTTTAAAAAGTACACATTTTTCTTTCCTTTTAGGAGCTTGACATTGAAATTGTTGCATCTGTTTAATTTTAGATCTCCAAATTCTAAAATTTTGTCCTTTTTTGGCCGTGTGAGTTGTCTTTCCAACCGAGAAGTCGAACTGAGATTGAATTTTTCAAGAAAGAGTTTTTCCTAATCTCCCACGATGACCTTATTATAGACTCATTCATTAGACTGAACTTGTACAGAGTCCCACGCGTCACATTTTTTCCCTTCGGCCCTAAAAATAATACAAGAAAAAAGAAATTTTATGCACTTTCAATCATTATTTACAAAATTCAAATTTGATGCTCTCAGAAAATGTTATGACTATTCTCCCTAGGTCGCCCATTTTAGATGGAATTTTAGAGCGTGAAAAAACCTTAACTTTATCGGATCATATCTCTGAAGGTATAGTGAATGAAGATCTTAAATTTGTACACAAAATTCACCAATATTTTGGCTCTAAGTGGTTGCGATCTTTTCTTATGAAACCTAGTAGAAAAAAATATATAGTAAAAATAACAAGATGACTTGTTTGAAGAAACAAAATGCTATAATCCAAAGCTCTGATACCAGATGTTATGTAACCTGTTGACAAAATAGAAGAAAATATTGATCAAAAATATAAAAATTAGCCTCTTCGAGGGGGAAACCTCCTTTACATTATAGAAATGAACAATTCCTCGATGATACAAATGATAACACCTCCTTGGTATATATATGAGTCTAAGGGGTCATAATATAATCAAATTCAACATAAAAATAATAATGTAAGGGAAAAAAAATAACAATAATGGGATTTTATGGGGAACAACAATAACAACATGGAGGATACATGGACACCACAATAACAATAAGGTGCTACACTAATGATAACAATAAGGGGACTACACTAGTATTATAGGGACTAACAGTATGGCCCCTCAAAAGTGTAGTTCTCGCATTAGACACTTGGACATTCGATTGAATCTTGCGCACTAGGCTCGTGGTCATGATTAAAGCAAGAATCATGTGGTTACATGGAAAATAGGGAGTGTGCACGCTCTTAGTCATGGTGCTTTCCGTTGGCTCTTGCAAAAGGGTGGAAGACCCTCCCATGTCACCTCGACCAAAGGGAGACAATATTTGAAAACACAACTTGAAGAAGTTGTGCGGAGCCACTGCGAGGATCATGAAAGCTTGGTCGCGACTCTCACTTAGGTTCAATATTTCCAATATCACTTAAGGGAATGCATTGTTGCGGCGTGCCAAGGGAAAAAAAATTTATGGAAAAGTTGGATAAACTGGAAACTTCCTTACTCATCCGGAGCAACATTTTAGGTGAAGTTATCACCCTTCTCCCCCTCGAAGAATAGGTTGAGATACAAATTCTATCAATTCTAATGACTGATAATGATCACTAGCACTCTCCTTGTTTTATTGGTTTTTTGGCATCTTTGGCATCAGTACTTATGGTCGGTTTGTATATGTATTTTATGGAACATATGTTTTCGTAGGATTTTCATGGTGAAAAAAATCGATAGAGGTGAGACCAATTGAATTTTGAGCTATCTGTATCTGAATTTCAGCAATTGCATATAATAGAAAGTTAAACTTGCAAAAAAAACTAGAATAATCGAGATTCATATAAGACTGAACCAATTAGTTATATAGTTTACATTTATGACTAACAAGATTAGAAATATTAAATCCCTAACCATAGCAATATTAGAATGCAAATATAACCAATTGAAAATAGTTATTTTGGAATGAGATTTTCATAGGTTAAGAGAATATTTACGTGAGGAGAAAGTAAAATGTTCCTCCACAACATCGAAGAAGAAATATCACCACAATAATATGAGTCGAAGATAGTAATAGAAGGAGACAAAAGAACTTGTATTTTTTTGTTTTGAGTCCAAGAAGGTTAAAACCCTCGATTCTTATACTGTAAAAAAATAACAATAAAAACTTTGAAATGGTGGAAATAGAAAATACTCATTTATACGTCGGTTGGTAACCTAGTTTTGTTCCAGTAATGATATGAATAAAACCTCATAAAACTCTCATACACAAGTTATAGTTGGTCGTCAAAAACTAGTAGCTCAACCAAGAGAGAAAAGCAAAGTCCAAGAATCCTAGAAAACGATTGTGATCAAATAAGGAAAATCGAGGAGATAAATTGCATAAATAAATAACGACCTAGATGCAACCCAAAAAAAACCCAAAATGAATGTCCAAAATCTTACCTCTCGTAAAAACTCTATGATAACTGTGAAGAAAATTGTAGCACAAAAATTCACCTAAGGGATTGACGTTGAAAAAATTTACAGAGGCTAGGGTCTTATTGGTTCCATTGCGAACTATTAGAGTTTTGTTTAAGAAACAAATGAATTGAAGGAATGAACAAACGGCAATAAAGATAGCCATTTTTAGGGAAGAGAAACCCTAACTCATGGAGCACCATTCATTTGTTGAGGATCAATCCCAAATGTTGAGGATAAGGTTTCTAAAAAAATCTTCATGGGACATATTTTACATATTTTTACTTTCAGAGGACCACTTCATTACAACCATATGAAGCCTTTTCTTCTCATTATACCACACGGAGACCGGATATGAATATCTTACCTAATATATTGTAACTTTATGAGAAAATCGTTATGAAAATCAAGCTTTGGTAGTAACATATAGGTTCAGAAATATAGACCATTACAAAATTAAATATGTGGAGACTTTGGTTAAACCCATCTCCAAGATTTTATCATGCATTAATTTTTATGTGCATTAAAATTCAAAACCTACATTGAATTTTCAATAAAAGTCATTAAAAAAAAAAATTCTTGGAGACTTTGGTTAAACCCATCTCCAAGATTATATCATGCATTAAGTTTTATGTACATTGACGTTCAAAAAAAGTCAAAACCTACATTGACCTTTCAATAAAATTCATTAAAAAAAAGAAAAGGGTCAAAACCTCCTTATGGTGGTGATGAAAGGCTTATAAAAAAAGTTCCAATATAATATATAATCCATACGATTTTCCTAAATCTTTTGTTCCATGGTATAGAGCGCAAGAATTAAAGAAAAAAAATATAACCATTTTTAATACAATATCAAAAGTTTTAGAAAAAGAAATTATAAAGCACTAAGTAGTCATATTTTAAGAATATATAATAGAAGAATACAAAAAAAAATATCATAAAGGATTTAATTTTTAATTTTTTTTTAAGATGTGTTTTAAGGTAGGTTACACTATAGTAACTTGTAATTTATTAAAAACTCCATATGAAATTAATTTAATGTTAATAAATAAATGATATCATCCTATCATATAATAATATACTCATAACATTCCAAGCAAAGAAATTCTAACATAAAAAAATAATAATCTGAATTTTCTAGGTAACAATGAAATTGTAATGTCCCGGATGCAGGTGTACTCGATGGTTAACGGTGTGATGGGACCGGGGTTAGGAAAGTGGAGGAGACACTTGCGCACCCAAGTCGTTGCCAGGAATGATCACTCGAATCGATATATATTCGTTTCAAGTGCATTTAATCTGTGCAAGGGTCGAGATCCGACCTTAATTCCCGATCGCGCCTTCATATGGACCTTATTGCATCAGCCTTCGGTTCTCATTAATGTGTTTTTAATGCAGGGTGAGCCTCTAGGTGTCTCTATTCCGGTTTTAAAGATGGAGAGTGGCTCTAGCTACTCGGGCACTCCTCCTTCGCTGCACAATTAGTGCTCTCTGAATGCTGGGCTTTCGAGTTATTGCACTGCTACTGGGAGGAGAAGCCAGTTGAATTGTTGCATATATTTTGGAGAAGGTCTGCACCTCTCTCACTCTAGCCTTTGTTTGTTCACCTCTGTCACTATGGGACTCTTCACTACCCAACTCCCTTCCATCCTTGGTCCTCTGTCACCTCTCTCGCCCTCCGCAGTTTCTGAAACCATGCATCGGTTGCATCAGTGTATGTGTTGCCATAGGGGAAGCACAAAAATCCATCCCCTGCACCCTCCCTCAACCTCCACAACTGAGTCATCTTCTCAATCCACTAATTATTTCTCTGGTCGTTACCCACATACTAGAAGTGGGAGGGGTAGAATCCAGGAAACCGACCATCGTGTGGGTTCTTCTGCACCTGCCAACCCCATCGCTCAAGCCACTATCTCTCCCCAAACTGCACATTTATTCTTCAATTGCTCCTTGAACAGACCCTACATAATTGCCTCCATTTCGGTTGTTTTCAACGAAGAGGCCCAGGAGGGCAAGCCTAGTATGCATCAGGAAGGGCCCAGCTCTGAGATTGCTCAGGACTTGGAAAAGGAATAGGGTAAGACTCCAGGCGAGGATGTTCAGGTCAGTCGTGTTCATGAGGAGGAGCTAGCTCAATGTAGTCCAGGGCCATCCACGCAAGGAGATGCTTCCACGACAGACCAGTCAATGGCGGACAACGACATGGCAGCATACAGGTGCCGCATAATTGAGGAACCTCCCCCTCTTGATGGTTAATCTTTCTATATTTGTTTGGTTTCTGTGTTTGGGGTCCCATCCTTCTGGGACTATTTTTTACTCTTTAGATCTGTCAGTCTAATTTTTGTTTCAAAGCCCATAATAGATGTAACCTTCATAGGAATCCCTGGCTGTTACCCCTACGTGGGTAGCAAAAAAGATTGACTATTTGAGACTGGTTTCCCCTTGTAGGCAGTCTTTTTTCTGGTTATCTTGTCAATTCACTACAAGAAAAAAGCACATTGGTGAGGGGTGAAAACGGTCACCATAAGATCATTGGTGAGGGTCAAAAGAGCCTTCGTCACCAAAAACTGAACGTCACCAAAGGTGGCGTCACCGAAAGTATAGGTGTTGTGCTGACATTCAAGGTCTGTCACCAATAATGATTTATAGTGACAAATAGTGACCATCACCATTTCATATGAGCAATGGTGATGGACAATAGCCTTCGTCACCAAAAAACTGAACGTCACCAAAGGTGGCGTCGCCGAAAGTATAGGTGTTGTGGTGACATTCAAGGTTCGTCACCAATAACGATTTATAGTGACAAATAATGACAGTCACCATTTCATATTGGCAATGGTGACGGACAATAGCCTCCATCACCAAAAAATTGAATGTCACCAAAGGTGACGTCGCCAAAAGTATGTGTTGTGGTGACATTCAAGGTCCGTCACGAATATTGATTATAATGACGAATAGTGACCGTCACCATTTCATATGAACAACAACGATTTTTTGTGATGGACCTTTCATGGCCATCAGTATTGGTGCATATATATGGCGACGTTCATTGACCGTCACCATAAACTCATTGGTGACATCAAGGTCCATCACGAATAATGAATATAATGACAAACGGTGACCGTCACCATTTCATATCAACAACAACGATTTATGGTGACATACCTTTAATGGTCATACCTATTGATGCATATATATGGTGGCATTCATTGACCGTCACCATTTCATATTTTGGTGAGGGTCGAAAAATGTCACCATAAGCTCATTGTTGATGGTCAAAAGAGCATATGTCACCAAAAACTAATCTTCGTCATTCCCTATATATGAATATCAAGGCATGATCGAATCGAACCACCAACCTCCTGATTTTAAAGCAGGTGCTCTTCCATTGAGATAGCACCCTTTAAAGAGTTATACTTTTAAAAATTATATCTTGAAACTTCATAGCTTGTAAATTCTACAACTTTAAATAAATTAAAGTCTCGACAATCTTTTACTAAACAAACAAAACACCATCGACATTGTAGGTCCCTACCTAATGGTTATGGAAGTTATGAAAAGTAGGTGAAGGGAATAATTAGACTTTTAAAAATGATATATGTACTACCACCACAAGAATCCCCCAAGAGAGATCCAGTGGGAGAATCTCATGAATCAGATTCAATGGAAAATGAAGGACTAGATGAAAGAGAAAGGCCTCAGCGGGATGGGGAATCCACCACCTCGATTCAAGGAATAGAAGAGGTCCTCACAAATTCTTACAACACTTTGAAATAGAGCTAAGGGTAGAATATCTACTTAAGATCTACTTATGAATATTTCTTATGTATAATAACTCAAAGAGACAAGAAAATCCACAATTATAAAGTGATTATTTGGCATTTCAATCACTAATTTCAGGGCCAAAAACCTAAATAACCTAAAACACTCAAATATCCTAAAACGTGTGAAATAAAAACAAAGAAAAAGAGAATATGTTCTCAAACAATAATACAAAACAAAGACAAAGAGAATATGTTCTAGAACAATAATACAAAACACATCCAACATTTTGAAGTATTTGACTTGTCTTGGTGAACATGCGTCCTTAGCAAATACAATGTAGCAATACCTTCCCCATAAAAGAGAAGACATGTCAGAATAGTATGTTTGACATGGAAAATCATAAATATGCCACAATAGATACTCCATTCAACACATGCACAGGAAATGCAACTTAGATGTTAATGGCAAAGTATGGGATAGAAACAAATATCCTAGATGCTAGTTGTCTCACAACAATTAATTCAGGTTTTACATATTGGTATGATGTTGTGGTGAAGTTCCTTGTTTCTAACCAAAAGAAAAAGTAATATATCAACATAACATACATTGCCAACATGTAACCTAGCCAATGGCTTCATCATATGCCTCATGCGAGGAATTTGATTTTGCATACTAGACTAGCGATAGTTAGGTTCTAAATTTCAACCTGATTATTTTAGACAGCATATGAGCAGCAGTAGAGAGGTCCTCTAATAGAACTTCCATCACATTATAGTGATTTTTTTGTAGCATTTTTTTTAGTTTTAGGGCTCATGTTTCAAACAATTTTAACATGGTTTTAAGGTTCCAAAAATATCATGGGAAAGTCTCCATTATTGCAGTATTTGGCGGTAGCCTCCATGAACAGTTTGACATCAATAATCTTGTTATAATACAACCGTTTTTAGTAGCATGTTGTCATCCTCCATGGTCTCCAAACAAAGAAAACATATCACCATCCAAGCATAAATATAACTCGGCATATAAGATCAACTTTTGCTGGGAGGATGTGAGGTCATGTAACATACTCTTGTAGGATTATGAGGCAATATGAAGATGATATATAGAATAAAATGACCACAGATTCGATGGCAGCATGTGAAGAGCCCTAAACAGAAGATACAATAGTAGATATTGTTGGCAATATGATGTTGAGTGTTGTTCTTGATGGCAACCCACTTGATGAAGATGATGGCAACCTACTTGATGAAGTTATTCTTGATAGAATATGACTTGATGAACTTGTTAAATGATGTAAATCTGATGCATCTACAGTGAGTACAGAAGGTAATGAAGAAAGGAATTCAGTATGTGCCAGATCTATGATGAAAAGAGTATGTCTCAAGGCATACACGGATTTGTCTAGGAGAAGTCGCGTATGCACGCGGAAAATAACGTTCCAAGTCGCGTATGGGCAAAAGCGCTCATAAAGTGAAAAACCAGGGGTAACCACCATGGTATTGACCCATTGTAATGAGTAATGATTCGTCTATATGACCCCGTCCAGGAATACCATGAGAAGTAATGTGGTTTTGGCTCATGGTATTGAAAAAGGCTAAACCTATATAAAGAGAAGAAATTCATTGTGCAAATCATGTGTGTGGTGCGTGTGTCTGGGCTTTGATGAATACTTCACTCTGAAGTATATCTGCATGGTTTAAACTCTGCTCTTAATTGATAGATCTGAATCTATGAAGCATCTATGGATATTATGAAGGTGTAAGATCTCTAGATCTTGAAATGGTGAATCTCTTGGATGAAATGAATAGAAGTGATGAAGACCTGGCGCAAATCAGTTGAAGAAGTTGAAGAAATCTGGGTAAGTTCAGAGATCTGATATGTTGTGAAAAATTTATCTTTTATAGATCCATACGCAGGTTGGTTTTGTGGAAAGCATGTGTATACGTGGCTTTGTTCAGAGAAAAGAGCGTATGCGCAGTTAGGATTTATTTGAATAATTTACTGAAGCATACGCGGGTTGATCTTATGAAATGCGCGTACATACGCGGGTCTGATATACTAAAAGCGCGTATGGAATTTGAATTAATGGGGTCTCAAAGTTGAATGTGTTTCTGAATGTCTGATCTGAAGTCTGGGTTAACTCGGATATTCTGGTTACAGTGGGTTCACTGTTCTGTTTGTAGCATTGGGAAAAGTATGTTTATTGAAGAGTGAAGGGTTGTGTTGGAGCTGTTGGATCCAGTTTGAAAATTGATGAAACGTGGTTTGTAGTGGATCTGAGGGTTGAAGCCTTCAGTCTGATAATATCAGCAGAGACTGGTGCTAATATCAGGGGGTAGTAGCTCCCTTCCAGGTGAGACTGGTAAATGAGAGCAGGGGGTTGAAGCTCCCTCCCAGGAGAGGCTGGAAAATGAGAGAAGGTTGTAGCATTCTGCAGGTGGGTGCCTACGTGCTGGTATAAGTCTGCACCAGTACATGATTGTAAGAAGTTTTTCTCTATAATAAAATATTGAAGGCTGAGACAACGGCAGCGGTGGTTTTCTCCCGACTTGGGTTTCCACATAAAAATCATGGTGTTCATATGTGATGCTTTTGTGTGATGTTTCATTCTGTTATTACTGCACTTGTCTATTGCTATATAAACATCTGATGAATGAATACATGTAAGGATCTTAGTAAAGAATTGATTTTTTATTAATATCTCTGTGCATACGCAAGTTTCATAAAGGGTATCCGCGTATATACGCGATTCTGTATCAGGAAAGTAGCGTATGGTTTTAGAAGCAAGGAAAAATAAAAGTTTTGAATATGAAGTAAATACTGATTCACCCCCCCCCCCCCTCTCAGTATTTTTCCCAACAATATCCTTTGATTGGTGGTTCTCTGGAACCCAATAGTGTTGGTCTTTCCAATGGTTGATACCTGCAACTGTGGTAAATTTTCACCAGCAAATAGAACTAGGGTTAATGACAACACTATTATGGCTCTGATACTAATGTTTGGACAGATAGAGCAGCATGAAAAAAAGTATAAAAATACAGGTGAAATCAACAAATGTTTCCAACAATGATGTGGGGTTTTTGGGAAGCTTGTTGTGCGATAATTTGAGGGATTTAAGACAACTTCTTAGCCTTGTGAACTACAATAATATTTATTGCTTGTTTGTGACTACATCTAGGGTCATTGTAAGAAAATTATAGCCAACAATAAAACTCTAAATGCCCATCAATCAGAATAGTTCATCTTTTCTTCAAGCATGAACCAATTTAAATCTTCATGTGTCTTCACCTTACAGAAATTTTGTGGCAGAAATGGTGGTGGTAAAAAATATCATAAGGGATGTTAATATCTAGTGAAAGTTTTTTTTTTGAAACCCTTGGAAACATACAACGAACCCTTCAACAAAGGCACTAGAACCTTTGTGAAATCCTTAGGTAGCATTTGAATTGGACATCAATATGTCATTATAAACATTGGAGTGCTTTGGTATTCAGAGGAATTTCAAGAGCCCTTTTCATATCTTACTTGGAGTGGTTTTTGGATATACCTCTCGTTGTTGGGTGTTCCTATACTAGATCCTAGCAATATAAAGCATGTATTAGATCGTAGTAATCTGTTGGGTGTTCCTAGTAACTTGTTGGTTGTATCAGATCCTAGACCAACAGGTGTTCCTCCTTGGCAACATACATTCCTTAATTCATAGAGAATAACGTGAGGAAAAGGAGACCTTGAACCACATGTATATGCATAACCTTATGTTTGACCATTAGCTTGAGTACAACAACCTGAAATAGGTCCAGCCTCCTCATCTTAGATATTATCTAGGCTTTACTCAGATGGTGCAGTTGATAAATGGGTTTCAACTGACCAACATTTTACACCCAAAACTGTAATTTGAACTTAGTTCAGGCTAGCAATGGCAAAATTGGATCTTCTAATCAACCAAAAGGTTATGGAATTTCAACATTCTAATTTCCCCATTGCTAGGAAAAGTGAATTATTTGAGTGTAGGAACCTCTTTTTTTTATGAAAAGGAAAGGTTATACAGGTGATAGAAAATTACTTGGTTATATAGGTGGTAGAAAGGCCAAAAAGGAATTTGGCCAGCCCAACTTTAGAAATGGCATCCACAAAACCATGTTGCATTAGTTTAGGTCCTTCAATCTACAAACAACAAAAATGGACTACTCTAGGGTTTTTTCAAGGTGTTGAATCCATATATGTACTCAAAATTCCATTTTAAATAACAAAATTAAGATTTGGCCAAAAAAAAAAATGGGGTAATAAGACAAAAACCCAAAAATGTAACATGTTTAGATTCCAAAGATTACATTTTTTGGTAGCCACAGTGCATGGGTTGTCTATAGCTGCACACAATCCATGTTATGTGTTACATCGTGACCTCATCTTAAGGCATACAGACACACCCTAGTCTAGTATTGACTATGTGAGTCTCTCTATATATATCATTGAATGTTCTACTTTAGCTTACCCATCCATCCCTTGATCAGTCAATCAATCGATGATGGTGAAAGTGTCATCCATTCTCTTGCATTTTTGGGGCATTCAGGTTTTCATTCACCTCTGCAAATTCCATGCTAGCAGTCAAGGGCACAAATGGGAATTGAATCCAAGAAATTTGGAAGGGAAAGGAAAGTTGGCTCATTATGGTCATCCCTACAGAAAGATCAATGCCCCAGGTTTCTTTCAACTTCGTAGAGGTGACGTGTATATAAATCTAACCAACTGGGGAGCTACCCTCATCTCCCTCGCTCTCCTTTATGCTAAAGGTAATCATCCCTAAACCCTACCCTTCAACTACTTTACCATCATTTACTCAGAGGGAGCTAGCTCATTAAGTATTGGTATTTATGCATTTAGGCCATCTAGCAGACTTACTTCTTGGCTATGACAATATTGCCTCATACATGGTATGTATTTGCATTTCCCTTTGGAAATTAGTACTTCCATCTATGCTAGAATTTTAAGATAAATTTACAGTTTCTTCTCACATATTGGAATGGATCTCAAATGTATGTGTTACCATGGGGAATATGAAATTGTTTATTAATGCAGAACATAAGCTCTAGTAGACCTTACTTTGGTGCCTTGGTGGGTTGTGTAGCCAACTGCATCAAGGATGGAGAATTCACACTAAATGGGAAAACATATCAGTTGCCTAAGAATGATGGCAACAACACACTCCATGGTGAAAATCTACCTATTCTATTCTACATGCATGTTTTATCCAGCTAACTAGAGCCCTATAATGACCACTACTTAGGAATAAAATCTCTCTTTTTCTATATATGTTTGTTTGTTTTTGGAGGTCTAGAGCACTACTATTTTAGGTAACATATGTGTAGCTTGGTGATTTGAATGAATGCAGGAGGGCTAAGAGGCTTTGACAATGTCCTATGGGAAGTGAAGGAGCAGAGAGGCTTTGAAATGTAGAATTTTATATGACAAAAAGAGTCTTTGAACCACAAAGGAGGGATCTAACATAATTTTGTTGATGCCCTACAACTATCAAGTGTTCAGCAAAGGAGGTGTTAAAACAAGTCTGCACTACAGTAGAATATACAACAAGTACCGCTATATTGTATGGCGTTCCTATCAAGCACTGAGGCCCAGACTTAACCATAAAAATTCCCCCTGTATCAGTCTTAAAATTGGTTTAAATAAATGCCAAAAATGATGCACAGGTCTGCTCAAATCAGTGTGTCGGCTCCATAATCAAAAGACACGACTGTTCAGTTCATACACAGACAACTATAAATAACTAGTCACGCTCATCATTTTGGAATGAAAATTTAGTGAAAAATACAGTGAGAATTCAAAGATAAAACAGGAGGCCAAGGAGATTAAAAGGGAGATCATAATTACAAAATTTTGGGATAGAAGGATATATCTCTTGGAGACCTATTTGCACCTGTGGAAATAAATTTTTTCGGAACTGAATTCAGGCATGAAATTTCGGCCCTATCAAAGCCTGAAATTTCAGCCCTAACAGGCTTGTAACTTTGGCCTTTCCAGAAGCTCGGACCTGAGACTATTCTCTGCAACTTAGACCCTTATAATTCAGACTTGTGGTGAAATATGTGACCTTGCAACAGTCTTGTAATTCAGATCTATATTGGAAGTTTTGAAGAGAAATTCAGACCTGCAGATCTCTGTTTTTGGAATAAAATTTCAAAGAAGTCTTGAGAGGAACATTATTGAGTTTATTTTACAGTGAATATATCTAGCAGACCTATTGAATAACATCTATTTCACACGACGTCTGTTTGACTTCATTCAAGAATTGTTGGAAAGCGCTCGATCAGCTATTCTACATGGAAAACTTTGCATCAAATTTTGAAGATATAATTTTTTCGGGTTTGTAAAATCCATTTGGATCATAAAATCTTAGTTTTGCTTTCAATTCAGTAGATCTGCATAATATTCTGGCAGGAAATAATTAGTTAGGTTGTCGGGATTAGAAAATTTAACAAATTCAAACTGTAGTTGATTAGGAAAATTATGATGGAAGTTAATGTGAAAAGATTTTTCCCTAATTTTTGGTCATTTGTCCCTGATACAAAAGAACACCTCTCTTTTTCATGTCATTTTCTTTAGAGTTTTTATGACAAAGGACAATATTCCATTATGCTATGAATCCTGTTTAGAAATATGGACATGGTTGGAAGGTCTTGTTGTTGAATGCTTGATTATTTCTTGAATTACCACCATGGAATCTCCAATTACCACCAATTTTTTGACCTACCTTGCACACAACATAGGACCTTAAAACAATGCTAGGGTTTTAGTAAATTATTGTAAATTATTGTGGTCCTCTAGGGTTGTAAATAGCCACCCCTGCACCTGCCACTCCTAAGTCACTATGGTGACTTTATTGCACATCAAACTTTATATTCTAGCACTATTGTACTGTCCATAGACTCTAAGTGATATCATTCAAGTGACCATCCTTTTGGAAATGAATCGATGGCTTTTAAATTTTAATGCTTACTAAGAATTTCTTTTAGTTGTCTAAGTCTGTTACTCTGTCTTAATAATCTACTATGGGTGAAATGTTTTGCCATTTTTCATGACCTTGCTATGAGTGACACTTACATATTGTATGTTGTCTCTGATCTGGAAAGGAAGTCAGTGTTGAAATAAAAGGACACTGAAAATGGAATTTTTTAAGAGACCACTTTCAAGCTTTGGGCATATATTGGACAATATTACATTATGCTATGAATCCTACTTTATTCCATCACTATGGTGACTTTATTGCACATCAAACTTTATATTATAGCACTACTGTACTGTCCATAGAATCTAAGTGATAACATTCAAGTGACCATCCTTTTGGACACAAATCGATGGCTTTTAAATTTTAATGCTTAGTAAGAATTTCTTTTAGTTGTCCAAGTCTATTACTCTGTCTTAATAATCTACTATGGGTGAAATGTTTTTCCATTTTTCATGACCTTGTTATGAGCAACACTTTACATATTGTATGTTGTCTCTAATTTGGAAAGGAAGTCAATGTTGAGATAAAAGGACACTGAAAATGGAATTCTTTAAGACACCACTTTCAATATTTGGGCATATATGGGAAAAAAGTAACCTTTTATTTGTTTTGCAGGGACTATTTCTTGGTTCTGTTGGAGCAGCCTCAAAAAGAGTTTGAATATCACTCATATCCTGTTGGTGGCAAATGCATTGGCACTTGCTTATCCAAGGGATTTTAAATACAAGCAAGTTGAAGGTTAGTGATCCTCCCTTTTGTTGTTTTAAAATAGCTTACTTCCTATTTATCACTTTGTGAGTATGTTGGCTACAGGATGGGATTCAGATTCATTTGGAGTCCATGTTATAGTCCATGATATTGAAATAGTCTCCTTTTACTCTTCTTATTGTATTGGTTTATTTGTCTAAACAAAATATTTTATGATTTCTATTTGCATATGACTAGTGTTAATGAAGTTAAGGAGGGTTTATCTCACTCAGGGTGACATATGTAAGCAAGTGACCAATTACTCTCTTCTTGGTTTTGTTAATGGATTTGTTTGTGTAGACCTTCTTTTTTAATAGAAAAATACATCTCATATATACAATAATTACAGCAGCAGAACAAAAAGTGGAAGGATATATAAAAGGGAGCTTGTATTCTCTTGTTTGTTTCCTTGAAATACATATCCTGGGGAAACCCACTAGGCACTCCCCTCATTCCAAGGATAGTACTTAGGGTAAAATAGGATTCTTCAAGGCTTGCTATAACAAAATGTAACACCTTAGTGCAAAGCTTCACTAAGTACTCTAGCTCAAGCGTAACATAGGGATCAGTCACCACTTTCACCTTAGTAGCTGCTCTTCTACTGTTCTATGGATGGATGTCCCCACAACGAAGGCTATCTCCGAAAATATTGGAGATTAAGTAACCCGAGAATTCTTAGGCTAAATACCTTTCAAGGCTTCTACTAAATACACACCAATTTCAAAGGATATTATTCGATAAGGTCGGGCTCCGAGTTAGATGAGGGAAGAAATTCGAAGGACCTATGGCTAAGTCTAGAGGGCTAAGATAGAACTAGAAATGCTCAATTAGATCCAAAATACATGATACTTTTAATTTAATGATTGCTGTAATAAATTAGGGTTTATAATAGACACAATTTACTACATGAAAAATTTATGACAACAATAACTTGCTACGGGGAGCTTGGTCATGCTTTTTTTTCTCATATTCCAGTTCAAAGAGAATTTCCACAATGAAGAAAAAGCCTTGTTAGATTCGCCGGAACCTCAGAATAAGCCATATAGCCTAAATAGATTCGTATCTCTTGTGTGCCATTCATAGAGACTGTTTGAGTGGAATGATTCCAAGTTGTTATAAGTACGGGGAGATTGACCTGTTTAGAGAAGAGGTAGGGCGTAGTCAGGTATTGCATGAAATTTCTTTATTGGAAGTCAAAGAGCCTCCGGTAGGTAACGTTCTGTCGGTCCTCCAAGGTCATAGGAATAATCCCACGGTTGAGCCAAGATAAATTCTCTGATACCACTATAATATTCTCTAGGGAAAATTGAAAATGAAAACAAACAATTAAAGTACATGCACGCATAAAATTTAAACACATAAGTAGACACCCATAATTCCTCCAAAAATTGCACCTAGCTGAGCCATTTTATTATAATGCAATGGAAGTACAATGAGTATGGTGTGAGTGCACCTGGGCTTGCCAAAGGCAAGCTAAACAAGTCTGAGGTGATAAAATGCAATACCTGAATGCTGGAATGTGCTCTCTCTTCTATGCCCTACGCTGCCCTAGAAAAATTGCAGTGCCTGTCAGAATGAAACTGTTGTTTGACCCTCTTCCAGTGCCCAGAAAATTTCGAGAAAATAATTTCGGACTCCCCTCAAAAAACCCACCAAAACCTAGAAAGGGTTTGGCCTAGTTCTTACCCTTGAAATTGACCCCAATTTCTATGTGCTTCTCCACTCATTGGGTATTTTAGCCCTCCCGATAATAGCACTGTTATAATTTCTAACAATCCA